>QXTE01000099.1:3191827-3258776 GCA_003942145.1 Platysternon megacephalum | reverse complement strand
ATCACAGCAGCCCCCACAGTAGATTTGCCCACTCCAAATTGATGTCCGACTGACCGGTAGCTGTCTGGCGTTGCAAGCTTCCACAGGGCTATGGCCACTCGCTTCTCAACTGTGAGGGCTGCTCTCATCTTGGTATTCTGGCGCTTCAGGGCAGGGGAAAGCAAGTCACAAAGTTCCATGAAAGTGTCCTTACGCATGCGAAAGTTTCGCAGCCACTGGAAATCGTCCCACACCTGCAACACTATGCGGTCCCACCAGTCTGTGCTTGTTTCCCGGGCCCAGAATCGGCGTTCAACGGCGAGAAGCTGCCCCATTAACAACATGATCTCCAAAGTGCCGGGGCCTGCGGCGCGAGAGAATTCTGTGTCCATGTCCTCATCACTCTCGTCGCTGCGCTGCTGTAGCCGCCTCCTCCTCGCCTGGTTTTTCAGGTCCTGGTTCAGCATAAACTGCACGATAATGCGCGAGGTGTTTACAATGTTCATGACTGCTATCTTGAGCTGAGCGGGCTCCATGCTTGCCGAGGTATGGCGTCTGCACAGTTCACCCAGGAAAAAAGGCGCGAAATGGTTGTCTGCCGTTGCTTTCACGGAGGGAGGGGGAGGATGTTCCCAGAACCACCCGCGACAATGTTTTTTGCCCCATCAGGCATTGGGATCTCGACCCAGAATTCCAATGGGCGGGGGAGACTGCGGGAACTATGGGATAGCTATGGGATAGCTACCCACAGTGCAACGCTCCGGAATTCGACGCTAGTCTCAGTACATGGACGCGCACCGCCGAATTAATCTGCGTAGTGTGGCCACATGCACTCGACTTTATACAATCAGTTGCCAAAAATCGAATTCTGTAAATTCGGAGTAATCCCGTAGTGTAGACATACCCTTAGAAAAGTATGAAGTTCAGAAGTAACAAAATAGGAAGGGGATAGGGAGCAGCAGGAAAAAGCAGAGAGCAGGGTAAATAATGAGACCATCTAAGGATTACTGGATATGAACTTTTTGGTAACTCAGGACTGCCCAGTTCTAGAGCAGAGTCAAAACCTCTTGATGCTAACATTGACAGAAAATTTGGAGATGCCTAAGTGGTAAATCAACTTGTCAAGGGAAGAGAGCCCTAAATAAAACCATTCGCACATGATGGTACAGCAACACCAAGCACAGAGGATAACCAATGCTGTGTTAAGCCAGAGTTTCATACTGGTTGTTGTTTTACTTGGTATCACAAAATGCACTTTTCTACTGACCCTGCTGTAGGATTCTCCATGAGCAGTGGATACAATGATTATTCTATTACTCCATCGCAAATATGGTGTCACTTGTAAATACCACTTAAATGCCACATACCTACAATGTAATTTGAGTGTGTACAACTTACTGCAAGACAGCTAGCTGGACCAGTTTATTGGTTGTTTTAATTTCACTTTTTCAGAAGCTTTGGAAGTGCCCTTTGCTACCTTCTTTTAAGGACTCTTCAAGCTAGAGTGTAAAATAATGCGTAGGTGAATTAAATCAGGTAATTAATTGTTTGGGGGGTATGCTTTGAATGGGAAGAATAATGTGATCGGGGAGTGTCTCAACATTTGCTGTGCTTGTAATGAAAAGAGCTTTTTACATGGTGGATGGTTGGGATGAACTTAAGTTATCCAATATGTAATAAAGCATCAACAATAAAAATACCACTGCAGCAAGTTCAGGTATACGGTACTTCTTTGTCACCAGAAATGGACCTGCAAACTTTTATCTCACTAGTGGCATTAAATGTTACTAGCTTCAAGGGATCAACACTGGTCTGAATTCTCACTCCAGTAAGAGAGGCCTGGGAAGAAATAAAGTTGCTTTGTAAACTTGGCTCACATTGCTGTGTTGACAGCAATGTCGTTTAGCAGTAGCAAGTTCTGTCACGTAAATAGGTTAGACCAAAAATCTAGAACCATGTGTCTGTAACCTGTTTAACAAACTTAAGTGCACCTACCAAACATAAATGGACTGGTTACATCAGCAATATGGATGTTGCTATGTGTCAGCTACTGTATGCTCCACTTACCATGAATTGACATCATGTCGCTGTTTCTCACAGTCATTTCTTACAGTACTGAGTTCAGTGTTAGTTAAGCGTCCACCAGCTATTCTCGTCTAAAACTACATTATCCAATTCTCTCTAACTTTCATTTCTATCAGAGTAGATACACGGCCAAGGCAGAAGTGAATTTGCTTTGCAGAGATTCAAAACACTAAATGCATTTTGTGCATTAGGTCCATCAAGTTGTCAATATACTGAAGGACAGAAGTTGCAAGTCAATGGCCCTCCAAATCTTTCATTCTGCAGAATACTGTATGAGGAGAGATCCTCCTGTGGACCATCTCCCCTCCTAACCCCACACTGCATGCTTCCAAAATACTTCCTCCTGTGCTTTCCATTTCAAGTAGGGCTGTCAATTAATCACAGTTAACTCAAGACATTAACTAAAAAAACATTAATCGTGATTAAAAAATTAATCGCAATTAATTGCACTGTTAAACAGTAGAATACCAATAGAAATGTATTAAATATTTTGGATGTTTTTCTACATTTTCAAATATATTAATTTCAATTACAATACAGAATACGAAGTGTACAGTGCTCACTATATATTATTTTTATTACAAATATTTGCACTGTAAAAATGATAAACTGTAATGCAATCTCTTTATTGTGAAAGTGCAACTTACAAATGTAGATTTTTTTGTTACATAACTGCACTCAAAAAACGAAACAATGTAAAACTTTAGAGTCTGCAAGTCCATTCAGTCCTACTTCTTGTTCAGCCAATCGATCAGACAAACAAGTTTGTTTACATTTACGGGACATAATGCTGCCCGCTTATTTACAATGTCACCTGAAAGTGAGGACAGGTGTTGGCATGGCACTTTTGTAGCCAGCATTGAAAGGTATTTATGTGCCAGATATGCTAAACAATAGTATGCCCCTTCATGCTTCGGCCACTATTCCAGAAGACATGCTTCCATGCTGATGACGCTCGTTAAAAAAAAGTGTGTTAATTAAATTTGTAACTAAACTCCTTGGGGGAGAATTGTATGTCTCCTGTTATAGCAATCTCAGATGATGACCCAGCACGTTGTTCATTTTAAGAACACTTTCACAGCAGATTTGACAAAACACAAAGAAGGTACCAATGTGAGATTTCTAAAGATAGCTACAGCACTCAACCCAAGGTTTAAGAATCTGAAGGGCCTTCCAAAATCTGAGAGGGATGAGGTTGCGAGCATGTTTTCAGAAGTCTTAAAAGAGCAACACTCCAATGCGGAAATTACAGAAATGATTCACGAAAAAAGAAAATCAACCTTCTGCTGGTGGCATGAGATTCAGATGATGAAAGTGAACATGTGTCGGTCCGCACGGCTTTGGATCGTTATCGAGCAGAACCTGTCATTGGTGTGGACGCATGTCTTCTGGAAAGGCGGTTGAAGCATGGACATATGAATCTTTAGTGCACCTGGCACATAAATATCTCGCAACGCCAGCTACAACAGTGCCATGCAAACACCTGTTGTCATTTTCATTTGACATTGTAAATAAGAAGCGGGCAGCATTATCTCCTGCAAATGTAAACAAGCTTGCTTGTCTGAGCGATTGGCTGAACAAGTAGGACTGAGTGGACTTGTAGGCTCTAAAGTTTTACAATATTTTATTTTTGAGCGCAGTTTTTTTGTACATAATTCTACATTTGTAAGTTCAACTTTCATGATAAAGAGATTGCACTACAGTACTTGTATTAAGTGAATAAAAAAACTATTTCTTTTTTTACTGTGCAAATATTTGTAATAAAAATAATCATATAAAGTGAGCACTGTGTGGTAATTGAAATCAATATTTGAAAATGTAGAAAACATCCAAAAATATTTAAATAAATGGTATTCTATTATTCTTTACCAGGGTGATTAATCACAATTAATTTTTTTAATCGCTTGACAGCCCTAATTTCAAGTAATGCTGGATCTAGTAATACGAGTCAGGAGTGCAAACTACAGGACGGTGCTGCTTATCCCAGCAACCACACAAGCCACTCATTCCTGCCAATCCTCTCCAACTCCAAAGTTTTCTGTACCCCCCGAAGAAAAAAAATCTCGGCTGCCTCACTCCATTCTCCAAGTAGCCAGCCACAAGCCCACTCCCTTAGCTCTCACTGGGCTGTGCCCAATAAGAGGATCCTTACTTGCCCTACCTCCAATTTGTGTTGGACTACTTGCAGGAATGTGGAAGGACGTTACCTGTACATCCCCAGCTGTCAAGCACCTGAAAAATTACGAAGAACACTGCCCCAGCGGAAACTGAAACCTACTATTTGTGCCATGCTAATATCATGGTGCTTGCTAGTTACCTCGCTCTGCTCTTCTTTAGATGGAGGGGCAAGAAGTCAAGCACTGATAACAGAGTAGCATGTAACATTGGTGGGAACGCAAAGCAATTTGTCACTTATTTTCACAATAACTCCTGATGTTTCTCTCTGGGGAAAATAAATACTACAGTAATAAATATCAACACTGAAAAAGGAAAAGCACGAAGAGTCCTTAGATGCTCACTCTTTCAATCTTAGTTCCTTATATATAGCATCATATGTATCTAAAACAAACTTTTCTTCATCTGAAAAAATACAAAGCATCATACACCTAAAATTTACAGTGCGACAAATATAAAAGTATTTAAACACACAACATATCACAGACCTGTTACCATTTTCCAAACTGGTTAAACATTTTGAACATATTACTGCTGTATGACAAGCCAACTTGGTGGATATACATCGATGTTACAAATGCTTCATAGGACACTCCGTTCTAGTTGTAACAGTTATGCTACAAATCTATACCCTGGCATCCACCGATAATTAATTACTTTACCTATACGTGGTGTGCTTTGTATCACTAAATCTTTTTGCCTTATGATGTATTAATTCAGAATATAGTAGGAGCTCTTTAGCACGCTTTACACTGAGCATGTTGATTATTTTGATAAACTGTCTGTCCAGGATCAATGTAAAAGCTATTAACCAAAATTAAGAGCTCAAGCTTACTACAGGCAATTACACATCGCTATAGCAGTGTGACAAAGAGCACATCACGCCAGCATGCCGACTACTTCCAGATCTATGTCGAGGTCCTGATGCTAATTTTTAAAACAGGTAATGAACTGGAGCCTAGCAGACAGAGGCAACCTCTCCTGTAACCTGATTTGTCAGGAACATTATAGTTTCTGAAGCCCAGGATGAAATTAACAGGAACCAGTCACTTATGGTGGCAGGTCCTCATGTGTGCCATGCACTACAACTGGAGATCAAATAAGTCCAAGTTGTGACTACTTTGGACCACAAGAAAGGACTCCTCTCTTTATGCAAGCCTTCCTCAATAATGGCTGCAGAATGACTCAAGTTTCTCCTGAACAATCAAGAAACACTCCACTTAAGGAGACAACATGAACAATGCAATGGTAAAAAATATATTTTATATAGGGCATCTAGAAAACTATAGTAATAGCTGATTCAATCCATAGATAAAAGGCATTTCAGTCAATGGGTGCACTTAGCTTATCCCTTTTGTTCTGCAGGTGCACAACACTGGTATCTTGCAGTTGCTGATTTCCTGATCATATCAAAATATTCCAGTATACACTAGAACTGAGCAGGAGATGGATTTATGTGAAAGGCTTCGGGGCTGTCTGAGCAGGTTTCACCAGCACTCAATTCACTTTTACAAAGGAAAAGGAAAGTTCAAGATTCCTGTAATGACTCGTGTGACTGCAAAAAGTCTAGGGAAAAAAGTAAATATTACCATTTAACTTATGCACTTACCCATCCAAGACTCTGAATCTGCTTTATAAATATTAAGCTTAACCTCCTCACATACTTTTGTAGGCATGGGGGAATTTTATAGATTGGATTATCTGAGGCACACAGCAAATGGGAATCACAGCTGGTCATAAACCAGAGCCTCCTAACTCCCAATCCTGTACTGTAAGCACTGAGCCAGAGGTCTAACAAAGTGTAGGGCATGCCTCCCTAAGGGGCGCAAAGGAACGTTGAGGGCCATGCGGCTGGGGCCTGGGCCAGTCCACACGGGACGGGGAGGGAGCGCCACCCAGCTCCGCTCCTGGCCTTGGCTCTGCTCCCGGCCCCAGCTTCGGTCCCCTTACCTCTGTGCCCCTCCCCGGAGGCACAGCCCCGCTCCCAGCCCAAGGGGGGGGGGGGAAGACAGAAGTAAAGAGGGGTGTGCGATAAAAGTTTGGGGACCACTGCACTAAACCATGCTGCTGCTAACACAATGGTATAAATTTTGAATTTACAAGGAAGCTCATAAAAGAAAACTCAGAGTGGAGATGTGGATGGGGAAGGGAGGTAGTTGAGATTGAGAAGGGGAAGCGGTAAGTAAAGTGTAGATGGGGAGGTTATTGATGCAATGACTTTTTATCATGTGTTGTTGGAGTTGCAGTCATGCAGCCTTAACTATAACTTAACAGTTTGCGTGGGAAGGGGAATGAAAGCTGCTCAGCACATCTTAAAGTCTGGCCATGTCTGTTTAGAGACCTAAAAATGGATTTAGAAGTCTAATTTTAGGCATCATCGGCAAATATGGATTTAGGAGGCTAATTTTAGACACCATTGGTTTGAAATTCTGCCCTGAGATCTTACAAGAAAAACTGCAGGTTTTTTTGTTTTTTTTTTTAAACTTTTCACTTCACTGTCTTAGATTAATATAGAAAAATAAGATTAATAAAGCAATTACACACAGCAGTATTTAATAATGCTTGATAATGTTCATATTCTGCATCAATACAGGCAGCTGTGTAAACCCTATATATGCCATTTTAATAAATTTAAACAGGAAGAGCCTGATAACTCATTAAGAAAGGAAGATCAGAAGTGAAATCAGATAAGGAACAGCAGGACATTTCCACAGTTTGCACAAGACATTTCAAATTCACATGTATACATTCTAAAAACACAGTATTAAACTCACCTTAAAAGGAGCTGTAGCAATTTTCTCCTGTTCTTTAAGTCTGACTTCAGTTTGAATATCCTCATCTTGATACATTAAGATATCCTCTGCTTCATTACCTCACATTTAATGTTTATGGGTAAGATTTTTCAAAGGATCATACAAGCAAATTTCAAAATCATTAATGTCTTTAAAATTCTATTGTTTGCAGTGTTGTTGTAGCCACATTGGTCCCAGGATACTAGAGAGACAAGATGGGTGAGGTCTTGAACCAACTTGTGTTGCTGACAGAGACAAGCTTTCGAGCTACACAGAGCTGCCCAGATCTGAAGAGTTCCGTGTAGCTCGAAACCTTGTCTCTGTCACCAACACAGGTTGGTCCAATAAAAAAGGTATTATCTCACCATCTTGTCTCTTTAAAATTCTAGTCATTTTAAACTGTAAAAGAAATTCCACTCCTTGTTACTTACACAGGTTTAAATTACCTGCTATCCTTTCACATATTATGCTTATGTAGGTTAAAGAACACAACTACACACAATTATTTACACATAACATTAAATGTCTGACAGCCAAGAGCTAGAACACATGTGACATGAACTTCTGTCCCCATTGAAATAAATGCTAAAACTCCCATTGACTTCAATGGAATCAGAATTTCACTTTTCCATCCCCCCTTCTTTTCAAAAGCACAGAATATATAGTGTTAAATTTGAATGTCTAGGTTTTTGATACTTTACCACAACATCAATGCCTTTTAACAAAATAAACAAGTTTTTCCAGTATCTGAAAAGAAACCCCTTTATGGAAATTTGTAAAAGGTAAGCATCAGAAAACATGGGACAAAGCACATATTGGGGGAAAACTTTAAACGTCTTAGGACACAATGTTCTATAGAGGCACTCTGAAATAATTCTATTACTTCATTTAGTATGTGTACTGTATTTAGAAAACAATAATGGAAGGTTGCTACCTATCCATAGCATTATTGAAAATAAATACTTTTGTTACATAAGTATATTATTCATATACACACAGGTATTTAATAACTGACACCACAGACGCCTTCCAGCCTGACTGCTTTCCAAGTATAAATGTTGAAACAGAAGTTAACGAAACAAAGAAAATGTCGAAGCCAGGGAGTTTTCTTTCACTCTGATCACTTAGAACTGGTCAAGTCAAAATTTTTGGAACTTTTGGGGATAAAATGAAAGACACTCTTTTATTTGGACTTTGAAGCATGTTGCATAAATTACAAAATATTCAAGATAAAATGTTTGAGATAGAAATATATTTTCTTAGCTGCCAAATGCTGACAGTAAAACAAAAGTGAAATCAATCTACACACACATGCAGACCAGAGTAAAAACATTGCCCAAAATGCCATGGAAACAGCTATGTGGCATCTTTATCCATACTGAAATTATGTTGATATACTTTACCATATATTTGAACAGACACCTTTGTCAGATACAATTAACAAATGCACCAGCAGTACCTTAATGCTTCATGACCATCAACCAGGTTTTTTGACTCCAAATTGGTGTCTATATTATAAGCAGCCTTTCCCAATTACATTTTTAAATCTCTTGTGAAAAAGCACAATTAAGGAGAACTGAGAATAAAAGTACAGTAGTTTGATGAAAAATAGGGAAAATCATAGTTATGGCAGAGAAGCTGCATAGAGTACATTGTTTGTAAGGTCAAAACTATATCTTAATCAAAAGAATCTTTAGTACAATACACATCCACAGGCAGTGAAACGGACTTATCAAAGAAAAACGATGCCCTTGAATCACAATTTTGAAATCCACGGTTTGAACCACATTGACAATATGTGAAAGAAGTTTTGCTGTAAGAACTGAAGATTTCATTAAGATTAAAGTAAGAATATTTATTGCATTTTCAGATTGCATTTTAAAACAATTAATAGTGCACAATGGCTTCACTTTAATCTCCTAAAATATGTACTTAAGGTGGGAAACCTTCTGGTTGGTCATGACATTAATAAACAAGGTGTAGTCTTGGTGCGTTTCTTCGAGGGCCAGTATTTAGTTCAACAAATTGTACTCCCTGTGCTCTAAAACAACTGAATTAGTGGTTTGTGTACACTAAATCCGTTTATTTTAAATTTATTGTGTCTACATTAAGTGAAATAAAAACATCGCCCTGTACAATCCACTATCAGCAGTGAGTACAACAGCAAAAATTATTATACAGTTTATACACACTAAAACCTTTTCCTTTTTCCTATAAAGAAACCAGAACAAACCTAATCAATATAGAACTTAATTTGGAAGAACTCAAATTACAGAAGGGAAAGCCAAAATTATTACGGTCTTTACTGAGCCCCAAAAAGGTTCCTGATCATATTGCCAGAACAATAATGAGTGCAGCTGGAAGAGTGAAGCATGCTAAAATTGTATTCTTGGGTCTTTATAAATTTACCAAATATTTAAATTAAACATGGCTAGTTAAAGAAATGTCTGAAGCAGAGCAATATAACCGGGAATTCTGTCTTACCAGTTGTGTTGTTTTTAAACCCAACTTATACAATGCGCAAAGTGCTAAGCAACACTACAGAAACACATTTACATCAACACTGAAGACTTGGGGAAATGAAATTCCAACAATTTTATTTTTAATGAGCTGTATTTTCTAAATTTGTTTTTATTTTTTCTGTTTTCATACAGTTTTGAAAACAAACGCAGCACGTTCACATTTTCCCGAGGAATTATAAGAATGATCTCTACAGGGATAACGTTGAAAAGCCTGAAGCTCAATCAATTGATGTTGAAAACTCTCAAAAGGAGTAAGGCTTGATCTGCATGGTCTAGAACATGTATTGTAATTTAATAGAAGAGATGGTCGTCTTTAATATTAATGATTTAAAAGAACTTCCCAGTTCATGCGGAGAGTATAGTCCAAGAATAAATCAAATTTGCTGAACGCATTTTATGCTACGTAAGTGTATACTTTGCGATCCTCAGGTGTTCGTGCCAAATATTCTCTCTCAATAAGTCCTTCAATACGTTTTTTAATAACAACTGGACTTGGTAAGAATCGGGCTTTCAGCTGCTGAGTTACCTAGGACATAAAAACAAGAACAATTAATGCTATATTGCAGATGATAATGCGTTAGGCTGCATAACACAAATGCACACTAAAAATAATCATAAAAAACATTTGTTAAAACAGGTTGGGTGTAACCTTTAAAGTTTACACGACCAGCTGCACACTACAGGTACTAACCAAGTGAAAAAATTTGAGTCTGTAATAGAAATTAGATTGATCCATATAAAAATTAATTTGTTTTTTATTTCTGTACCACTGGTCCATCACATCCAATATTCGACCTCCATTACTGTCAATAGCTGATATTTCAGAGAAAGACAAAAACCTAATAATGCACCAGGGCAGGTAATTAAGCAGTTACACACATGGGAGAAAACATCCTTCCTCACACCAGCAGCCAATCAATTTATACTCAGAAGAATGGTTGGCATGAACTCTGTGCTGAAGTTTCCTCATCGTCAGCTTTCTCACTTCTTGGTGCAATTGAGTGTTCATCTTGAAGCCCCTCAACCTATACCCATCATGACAGTTAGAACTGGCTGGAGACATTTGCTGTCTGTGCAGCCTTCAAATTTAGTAACCATGAGTGTCAGGACTCTCCCTACAAAAGGTTCACTCTTTGAAACTCACTCCCCTTGGCAGCTCATCAGACCCCATGGTTGGCAATTTACAAGTTCAATACAGGATATCAACCTTTTGCAGTCAATTTACTGTTTTTTGTTATAAACCACTGTATGATAAACAACTGGTTGACATAATAGGAACTAAAGGAATTAAATACATCTATGCTGCTTCCAGAGGTATGAGATAAAAATATAAAGTCTCTCTAGAATCAGTTTAAAAATCTAACAGCTGATAAGGCCTTGTAACTTTGCTACATTAACAGAAGAGTAAGAATTGACAGAGAAATCTAAGATGTGCCCTTTTCCTAACCTCTTAACCACGTCAATACTATATGTGATATTACCTCTGCTACTAGCACATTGTGCTGCATCTTCTTTCTAGATTTCATTATCCGCACTATAGCAGCTTCTATCTCATGTTTTCTGTCGTCATCTACTTTCTGCCTTGTTTCTTTTCTTTCTGGGTCTGATTCCCCTTGTTTGGCAGCAACTAAAAGAGAAGATGAAATACCTTAAGCAAAAGTCAAAATTATTAATTTCAATAACATTAATATGCACAAAATTTAATTTCACCCACAGTGGAATTAAGTTTCTTGGTTTGTGACATTTTCAAGTGTGGTTTTTAATGAAACGTGGCCACAAGAAGAAAGACATAGCAATCAATGCATGTGTAAGTATGTGTTACTATTTTGTCAGTTGCTATTTACTGTTTAAAATTTAATGTAGTAAACTTCTCTGCTTTTCAAACAGTACTGAACTTTGTTTGAAAAACTTTTTTTGGCTACTGTCATATTGAAGATTCTTCTCTTTAAAACTACACAGATTTTGCCAAATTAACTTTGAAGCTATGGGTTATATATGGTGTTTTCTTATTAAATTGCACATAATTTAGAGTGTGTGTCAAAGAAAACAATTCTGACAGTGTAGTTGGGTTTTATTTCCTTTGCTTGTCAGGAGACTGTTTCAATTAAGGCGATGTTTCAATTACAGTGGGAATTGCAACATAGTAAGGAAAGGGACAGAATTTTATTTACAAGATTACTTTCCAAACCAGTTAAACTGCTGAAGATAATTAGCCAAAAGAAAAATACCAATCAACCTATTCACTTTGTTCTCTGCCCCCTTTGGATTTTGTGCATTTTCTACCACCGTCAATTTCTTATTTCTGTCCTTGCTTCCAGTCTCTCTCCCCCTACAGCTATTATTTAGGGGCACCTCTTCTCCCATACACAAATTCAATGTTTCCTGTTTTTGAATAGGAGTCTTCTAGCTTCTAGATATCATCTTTTCTCATTTTACTCTCTCCACTCAAAAACCCTGAACATCATGGCAGCCTTCTCTCTGGCTAAAGATAGAAAGAACCTTCTTTTTTAGTTGTTCACTAGAGAATGCTGCAAGATACATCCTCTCATAGAGTCAAGAATTGGTTCTGCTGTGCTGCTAGCCTAGAAAACAAGAGGCCAAAGCTCAAATATAACCTCTGATGAAAATAACTATGAATTTTGCATCAATGGGTATTTTCAATTAAGAGCCATAATTGTACTTGTTTATGTAGTGCAAAGGGTGATGGGAATAAGAGGATTGCACAGTGAGAGAATAATTTAGTATCCCATTGGAATTTAGGTATTGCACAGAACTTGGTCCCCTTGTGCCACGGAGTATGTGAGGCCCTAGTTAAGGTGCTCTAAAACATCGGTAACCTGCTATTGTGTCTCTGCCACCTTAAGAATACTCCATGCAAGGTAGACATGTTAAATCATGGGTACCTTGGCATTTTGCTTCCATCTGCAGACACCCAAGTTCACTGTAGTTTATGCAACAACATATATGTAGTGTAATCACAAGAGCATACTGTTGGGTTTAAGATGTTTGCAGTCTTGTCCACATCCACTGTTAGGAAAGGGTTAAAATGTCTGTAATATTTGCAATGTCTGGCATGAGAGAGGTACAGTGATTGCACTTAAAATGTATCTGAGAGATTACCAGTTCCAGTGATATGTTCTATTACAAGTCCAAAGAATCTCTCTCAAAATTACAGAATATTTTAAGATGCTTTTTAAATGCTACCATTGTGTATTGTGGGATAGGGGTTAGATAGATCTTAGTTCATACATGAAGTGTATAAATAATAAGTACTAACACACTGCACTCACATATGCATATACACCGCTACCTCGATATAACGCCACCTGATATAACACGAATTTGAATATAACGCAGTAAAGCAGCGCTCCGGGGGGGCGGGGCTGCGCACTCCGGTGGATCAAAGCAAGTTCAATATAATGCGGTTTCACCTATAATGCGGTAAGATTTTTTGGCTCCCGAGGACAGCGTTATATCGAGGTAGAGGTGTATATATACAAGCATCTCAACATATTTCACAATTTAACTTCAAAACTTTAGTGAGCTGGGCAAAAATGGTTACTTACCTGTACTGTTATTCTTCAAAATGTTGTTGCACAGAGGTGTTCCACTCCCAGCACACCCAGCATGCTGGAGCCAAAGAGTTATTTGCAGAAGTACCTGTCAGGGCGTTGCATGCACCCTGCACATATTCGTGGCCTTTCCTGAGCCTATAAAAGGGCAGTGCTGCCCCAATCCCCCTCAGTTCCTTCACGCCAGAAATATGATGAAACAGGACTCCAATGCACAGGGAAGGAAGCGTTTAGTGGAATACACACATGCAACATCATCTTGAAAAACAGTTACAATACAGGTAAGTAATAGTTTTTGTTTCTTCAAGTGGCTGCACATGTGTATTACACAGCGGTAACTCACAAAGCAGTACTGTTAGGCGGTAAAGTCACTCTGAGCCCTAATAGTGACTACAACACAGCCTTCCCAAAATTTGCATCAGATCTCAAAGCAGTCACAATGGCGTAATGATGAGTGAAGGTATGCACTGAGAGCCTAGTGGCAGCTCTACAAACATCCAACATGGATATGTCCTTCAGAAAAGCCACTGAAGTAGCTTATGTTCTCATTGAGTGAGCAGACAGTCTCTGTGGAACGGTGTGTTCGCTACCCCATAAACTACAGTAATACAGGAAATATTCCATCTAGAAATTGTGTGTGATGTGACCTTTCATTCTATCAACATAAGAAATACACAAGTCAAGGAGACAACCTGAAAGATTTAGTCCTGTCCAGTTAAAAGATTAATGCACATCTTACATACAAGGTACGTATACGTTCATCATCTTTATGTAAGTGTAGTTTTGAAGGAAGAAAACCAGTCAGTATATTGTCTGGCTCAGATGAAAGGCAGATACCACTTCAATCAGGAACTTTGGCTATGGCCACAAAGCTAAATTATCTTTGAAAACATAGTATATATGGGAGTCCTGCCATGACAGCCTGAAGCTCACCCACTCTTCTGGCTAACATAATGACTATGAGAAAAGATGTCTTCTGACACAGGCGACACAAAGAATAGTTGGCCTATAGGTTCAAGTAGAAGGCCCATTAAAGTGGCCAATACAATATTAAGATTCCAAGGTGGCAATGCATCCTTTACCCAGGGAAAGAATTAAACAATCCCTTTTAAAAGTCTAGAAACCATCAGGTTAACCCCCCCCCTCCCTCCCCCAAAACACAGATCTTCCCTGAACTGGAGGACAAACTGAAGAAGTGCTTGGAATCCACTAGAAACAACTTTTAATTTCAGAAGGTTGACAAAGCAACTGAGGGAGAGGCTGTTCTAGACTGATTCTGACAAATAGGGAGGAAGTGGTTGAAAATTTGATGGTGGAAGGCAGCTTGGGTGTAAGTTATCATGAAATGGTGAGCTCATGATTCTAAGGAATGGCAGAAGGGAAAACAGCACAATAAAGACAATGGACTTCAAGCAGGCAGACTAGCAAACTCAGAGAATTGGTAGGTAAGATGCTGTGGGAAGCAAGTCTAAGGCAAAAAAAAGCATTCAGGAAAGTTGGCAGTTTTATTAAAGAGACATGATTAAGGGCACAAGAGCAAACTATCTCAGCGTATAGGAAAGACAGGAAGTATGGTAAGAGACCACCCTGGCTTACCCAGGAGATCTTCAGCAACCTGAAACTCAAAAAAAAGTCATACAAAAAGTGGAAACTAGGTCAAATTATGAAGAATGAATATAAAAAACACAAGACAAGCATGTAGGGACAAAATTAGAAAGGCCAAGCACAAAAAAAGATTAAACTAGCTAGCAATATAGGGGCTAACAAGAAAACATTTTAAAAATACATCAGAAGCAAGAAGATCAAGACCAATGACAGAGTAGGCCCATTGCTCAGTGAAGAGGGAAAGAGTAACAGAAAATGCAGCAATGACCAAAGTGTTAAATGCCTTTTTGTTTCAGTTTTCATCAGAAAAGGTTAGCAGTGATTGGACCACTATTGCAGTGAACATCAATGTAAATGGGGAAAATCTGAGGCTAAAATAGATAAAGAACTAGTTAAGTATTATTTAGGCATGGTCTACACTAAAGAGTTATGTTGATGTAAAGCAGTGTATGTCGACCTAATTATGTCAGTGTACACACTACAGCCTTGGTCCCGCCAATGTAAGGGCCCTACTACACAGACATAACAACTCCATCTCCACGAGAGGTGTAGGGCTTATGTCAGTGTAGTTAGGGCGATGCAGTGTCCGTGCATTACTTACATCAGTTGTTGGTTGTCATTCTTGTCAATTTCACGGCTCCAGTATGGAGCCGTGATATTGAGAAAAAGGCCGAGCTGTCATCCTGGGGAGGATGGGCGGCTCCAGCTAGAGCCCAGCTACCCCCAGGGCTCCCTGCTCCGAGGCGGGCTGTGCCCACCTAGCTACCAGCTCCCCACTGGGAGCCTGGGTACTGCTCACAGGGAGCCCGGAAATGACATAACTGAGATGTACTTTATGCAAGATGGGTCTTGTAGGATATCATTGGAAAGGTTATAATTTACTGAATGTGATTATCCAAGTTGTATGCATTCATCACTTCTGTATCTAAAGTTAGGAATATGGACTATGTAACCATTACAACTGGGTGTGTATTGGGAAGACACCCACCAGATGACAGGCCATCAAATTGATGAGCCACCAGGAAGGGACAACAAAATCATGAAGACACTAATCTCTCTCCCTCCTGGGAGGCATCCAGGGATGTAACTGACACTACTAGGTCAGGTGGTCTTGTCACCTGATACTAAACATTATCTGGGATTTCTTGTAACTTTCCCCTGGAAGGGAACGGGGGTCAAGTTTGGGAAACAAAGGATTCCTGCCTTATGTAAATTCTATTTAAGGATGGGAGGAAGGCAAATGGGACTCCTCCTCTCCATGGCCTCTCTGCCCAAGAAGAAAGACTGCTAAAGCCACCTGAAGGGAAGGCGGGGGGGAGTCCAGACTGAGACAGGGCTCCAGTCTGAAAAGAAATATAACTGGAACTCTGAACCACAGAAACTTTGCAACCTGCCTAAAATAATATTTAGGGTAAGAAATTACATTTTGTAACCTGTTTCTTAAGTATATTGAGCTTAGCCTGCGTACTTAGGTCTATTTAGCCTGCGTACTTAGGTTTATCAGTAATCGGCTTTGTTCTGGTCTGTTATCTCTTATATTCACTTAAAATTCACTTTTGTAGCTAATAAACTTATTTCTTGTTTATGACATAACCCCGGGGGGGGGGGGGGGGGGGGGGGGGGGGGGGCTGGGGCTGTGTATACCTTCCTCCACATTGAGGGAGGAGGCGGATTTCATAATATCTCTTTGGGTCTGCACTCCAAGGGAGGTGGACACCTGAGGGCTGGGGCAAATCCCTTAAATTGAGCCTTCCCAGAATTAATCTCAGTGTCTGTTTTGTTCGGCAGTTTGGTGTGGCCCTGCCTGTGTGTTTGCTGGAGGAAGCTTAATGGCTTGGCTCAGCAAGACAGGTAAAAAGGGTGCCCAGGTTGGCATAACAGGCAGGCTCAGTGGTATCTCAGCACATCAGGTGGCATCCAAAGGGGGGCAACCCATCATAATCTAGACCTACGATAGCTTGACATGAGGGAGAAAAGCACAGCAAGCTTTGAGAACTGGCCAAAATTTGAGGATATAGATATGAGGGGTCGATTTGTCTTCTGTCCATAATGCTTGGCTAGCAAACCTATGTAAGCATCCCATCCTATCGGACACATCGATGACGACAGTCTTGGATGGAAGAGGACAAGAAAATAGTACCTCCCCCCGCATACATTTTTTTGATCCATCCACCATTCTAAAGACACTAGAACAGAAGGAGGTACATGGACCAACTTGTCTAAGGGATATCTGTTTGGTCAACAGACTGACTTTAGTCATCCATAGAAGATGTGCATGCACAGCCTGACAAGTTGGGTCACATAAGTACATGAGGCCATGTGGCCTAGTAACCTCAGACAGGCTCAGACTGTGGTGGTAAAGTGTGACTTGACAGGCACAACTAGTGAATTGTCTCTCTTCTGATGGAGAAAAGCAGTCAAAATCACAGAACTTCTAAAGAACTTGATTGTGTGTTGGGGAAAATGTAGATTTCTAGACAGTTGAAAAGACAAAGGATAAACCTGATGTGGTGGAGAACCTGATGTTCAGATCTCCCCTGAATGAACCAATTGTCCAGATAAGGGAAAACATGAATTCCTTTCCTCCAAACAGGCTGCCAAAACTGCCATGCAGTTGGGAATAGTGGCAGGGCTAATAATAGGCTGAAGGGAAGTACTGTGTACCGATAACGCTGTCCCACTATCACAAGTCTTAAAAACTTCCTGTGATTTGGTGAGACCACCACATGGAAGTAAGCATCCTGCAGATTGAGGGAAGCAAACCAGTCATTGCAATCTAGGGAAGGAATAACTGATGCTAGGGAGATCTTGCAAAGTCTCACATACTTGCTGAGATTTCAAAGATCTAGAATGAATCTCAAACCCTCTTGGACTTGGAAATCAGAAAGAATTGTGTATAAAATCCCTTTCCCTGATGTTGAAGGGGAACTTCTTCTGTGGCCCCTAGCATAAGCAGAATCTGAACTTCTTGAAAGAGTATTGATTTGTGAGATGGGTCCCTGAAAAGGGATGGGGGAAAAGGACAGTTACCTGTTCCGTAACTGGCGTTCTTCGAGATGTGTTGCTCAGGTGTATTCCACAGTAGGTGCGCGTGCTCGCCACATGCACCGGTGCCGGAAGTTTTTCCCTTAGCAGTACCCGTAGTGGGGGAGCCCCACTGCGACCCCTGGAGTGGCGCCTCTATATCGCACCATAAAGGGGGCTGCACGCTCCCCCCACCCTCAGTTCCTTCTTGCCAGACAACTCCGACAGAGGGGAAGGAGGGCGGGATGTGGACTACACCTGAGCAACACATCTCAAAGAACGCCAGTTACGGAAGAGGTAACTGTCCTTTCTTCTTCAAGTTATTGCTCATGTGTATTCCACAGTAGGTGACTCCAAGCTATACCTGATGGAGGTGGGTAGGAGTTTAAGGGTTACCAGGGCGGAGTACCGCCCTACCAAACCCGGCGTCATCCCGCGTTTTGGAGACGGTTTAAGGGTTACCAGTGTCGGTTTCCCTTGGAATCGGGGGCCCGTGGGCGGCACGCCCGGCACCGGAAGGAGGAGGATGTCACGTGCTGCCTGTGCTGCCTCCGGCGTCGACAGCATCCTCACCGCAGGAGAGGCACGTGCGGACGGGGCCGGACTACTCCGCTCAACGCGAGCCGGGGGTCTTGGTCCTGATGTGGATTGTGGGCTGCCCAACTCGGGTCCGGCCTCACTCCTATCCTTGTCTCGGCGCCGCTGGGTCTTCTCTTGCTTCTTAGCAGGGGAGCGGTGCCGACTGGTCGATGGGGCCTCGCTCCGCACCGAGGACTCGGTGCCCAGCGCCGGGTCAGGTCGGCGCGCCGGTGTTGGGGCCAATGCCGACTCTAAGTAGAGCCCGGAGTCGGATATCTCGTGCGTGCTTCGTTCGAGGTTTGAACTATTTGCAGATTTTGCAACGCTCACTTATGTGAGTCTCACCCAGACAGCGAAGACACAGAGTGTGTGGATCGCTTCTGGGCATGGAATTGCGACAGGAGTCACACGACTTGAAGCCTGGAGCACGGGGCATTCCCCGAGCCAGGCCACTAACTAGAGAAACTATCTATGGTCGAAGAATTGTACCACTAAGGCTAAAGGCGCTACAGCAAAGTTGGAGCACAAAGTTCTGAATACTTTCACTGGCGGCAAGAAGGAACTGAGGGTGGGGGGAGCACGCAGCCCCCTTTATGGCGCGATATAGAGGCGCCACTCCAGGGGTCGCAGCGGGGCTCCCCCACTACGGGTACTGCTAAGGGAAAAACTTCCGGCACCGGTGCACGTGACGAGCACGCACACCTACTGTGGAATACACCTGAGCAATCACTCAAAGAAGAACAGGGGTGGGCAGAAATTGAAAAGGATATTCATTCTTACAGTGCTTAGAACTGATTTGTTTGTCATTACAGATTCCCAAGCACTGAGAAAATGGAAGGAAGAATGCTGATGACTGTATTGAGCCGGCTACCCTCTGGGCTCCCCGCTTCGAGCCGGGCTGCGCCCACAAAGCTCCCAGCTCCCCACTGGGAGCCTGAGTGCTGCCCATGGGGAGACCGGCGGATGCACCGTGGTCCACCAGTAGCTGCCCAGACTTCGGGCTTTTCCCTACAACTGATTGAGCATGAGCCTCTTGTGTGGTGCTGAAGTTAGTGATTTATGTTTCTTTTTGGAGAATTTGGTTGCCTTAATGTGTAGAAAGGCTGCCTGTAATACTGCTGTTGGTATTGGGGTTGTTGAGTTCTGTACTGTAACCTGTTAGGGACTGGAATACAGATCCCTAATGAGTGAAGCGTAGCTTGAGAGTTGTTAAAAGAATGTAAGGTCTCATTGGTTTTATCCAAAAACCAATACCGACCATAATATGAAAGCCCAACAAGCCCTGCATACCAATTTTTTGCATATCTGTAGCTCTTTCTGACTTCCATAACCAGGAAGCTCTCCTCATTGTTATTGCACAGGCCATCACTTGAGAAGCTGCATCAAGCAGAGACTGGACCGATGTCTTGGCTACCGTACAACCTTCTGTGATGAAAGCCTTAAATTCTTCCTTTATATCCTCTGGTAACCATTCTCTCAGTAAATTTACGCATTGCATCCCAGTTTGCAAAGGGACATGATAGAGCTAAGAAGGCCGGTGAATGCCTTAAAGTTTTTGACGGACCTAGAACAGCCTCATTAATAGGGAGGGCTACCCTCCCTGGAGCACAAGCCTGGAGAATGTCAAAAAGGTTGTGTCTTCTTGTTCAAACTGAACTTGTATGCCCAAAGCCACAGCCATTCTTCTCAGAAGCTCCTGATAAAACTTCAAATAATCTGGAATTGGAGAAGTATCCAGAATCATGGAGTCAACATGTGAGGAGGAGAAAAGGTTAACAGGAGCAAATGGATCCTCCTGTGATAAAAATCAGTTCCCTGTGCAATGGTTTCTCCTGCAGCACTGGCTGGTCTGGGGTACCAGTGCCTTATCATACTTGCAACCCAGGCGGTTCTGGAAACTGTTGTCGTACGCTCTGGTGACCTTCTCCTAGACTGGGCAGACGTTGGAGACCAAGGGGAACGGGAAACACCCGAGGGATTCCAAAATGGCCACTGAGGTAAAGTATAAGGCATGGGAAACCAGTAAGAACTAGGCCAGTCATCTGTCCCCTGCTGATGATCTGTCTTGGGACCGATGCTCTCCTTCTAGAGGCAGTCTGGAAGTTTTGCTAGATCTTTTGCATCTAGGAGGGAACAGCAAACTACTGAAGGACTCCAAACCACACTGTAGGGAGTCATCTGAATAGTCATTAGGCATTTGGGGTGTAAAATCTGATGGGGCCAGGAGGTGACTTGGTTGATTTCCAGCCCATCACGAAGACGTCAATATTGGCCATAATGAAGTAGGTATGGCGGTCTGTACCCTAAAGGCTTCACGAGACATAAATGGTACAGCATCACGAGAGGGTGCCAGGAAATATCTCATAGTTGGTGCTGTGGTAGAAACTGTAAGTATCCAAGCTAATTCTCACTCTAGTACTGAGTCTGACTCAGGGACAGAGACAGACAAAAAGAGAGGATGGAGACCGTACTGATGCGGACATAGTGTACATTGTGCCAAAGATGGTACCAGAGAAGAAGCTGAACCCTGGCCATTCTCCTTAGCTGGTACTGGTGTTGGTACCACTACAGTCTCTGCACCAGAACTGAGAAGGACTCAGTACCCCAAGAGTTGCCCTCAAAGCAATGGACTCCTAAACCACAGGGGAGTCTGGAACAGAGAGGAAATGCAAATACTTTGCTGCCTCGTAAGCTTGCGGGGTTGTTGGTACCAAACGGGTGCCCATTGGTACCGGACTCAACAGCTATCCTGCAGATAGTTATGGAGTTGATAGCACAGTACCAACGTCCTCCCATGCAGTACTGGGGAAGTAACAGGTAAATGGCTCAGCTCTATCCTGGATACCTGATGAGTCCCCAGGATGCTCCGAATCCTTTTTCGGAGAAGACAAACTTCTTAGACGTCAAGTGACTTCAGTCTGTCTTGTGTGTCCTTTCACGGGGAGGGGCTGAAAAAGATGACCGCCCCTCTTTCACTGTGGAGAAGAGTCCGAGTCCAGGGGTCTGTCTTAGTGCAGGAAACAGGGCATCATGACAAGCCTGAAAACCTGCTCCATGAGGTACAGGTCTCTCAAAATCTGTGTTCCTTTCTTGAAAGAGCAACAAATACTGCATCTATCCTTAATGTGCCCCTTGCCGAGAAGAAAAGGCAGCACATATGGGGTAACTATTCAGGATATACACCCACATGACAGGCAGTGCATAAAGCCCGACAAGCCCTGCATGGCAATGGTGCCTAGCATCGAAACGAACAATGGCTAAAAAGCAAACTTTAAAATAAAAATCAATTAACAAATATTAACTGCTAACTAACTATTTAGAGATAAGAAAACTAAACTAGCTATCTATGCATAAGAAAAAATGTGAGGAAAACTGCACAGCAAGCTCCAACTCAATCCATGGGAAAGAACTGAGGGGGTAGGGGTGTCAGTGCCCTTTTGTAGCCTCAGGAGGGGCCACAAGGATGTGCAGGGTGTATGCATCAACCTGATGGGCACTGCTACAGAAAACTGGCTCTAGTGTGCTGGGCATGTGCACACCTGAGTGGAATACATGTGTGCATCCACTCCAAGTAGTACCAGTATAATCCTGACTCCACAAGTGAGGAAAGCGAATCTCAGATTAAATAATAATGACTGAACAAGGACACAATGAACATCTAGCACAGCCAGGAAAAGCACCCAATGTTCACTGAAGAAAACGACAAATCAGTAATTTCATAGCAGTAGAGTAAGTTATAAGTCTATGAGATAGACCAGGGGTTCTCAAACTTCATTGCACCGTGACCCCCTTCTGACAACAAAAATTACTACACAACCCCAGGTGGGGGGAGCCAAATCCCAAGGGTTTCAGCCCCAGTCAGGGAGCCTGTAACCTGAGCCCCACTGCCCAGAGCTGAAGGCCTTGGGCTTCGGCTTTGGCCCCAGGCAATGGGGCTCGGGCTTTGGCTCTGACCCCCAGCAAGTCAAAAGCCAGCCCTGGCGACCCCATTAAACCACTCTGAGGTCCCGAGCAACAGTTTGAGGGTCTCTCTCTCGCCAAGTAAATAAGAACAGAGCCTGGTAAGTTTTAAAAAATAGTAATTTAATTTCAAAGCTACTGTCCTTCCACCTTCTTCTCCTTGTTGGAGAGGACTACATACTTTTTAAAAAAAAAACATCTCCACTTAACTCAACTATTACTTTCTGTAAGTGCTTTGGATTTCCTCCTCATTTAAATTTTTGCTTTCAGGCTACTAGTCAATGACAACAGTTTTTATAGCTTAATATTTTCTTTTGCTAGTGTGATGCATTTACAATGTAGATGCCAACATTTTACAACTTAAGATATTTTTGGAGTACAAAAGAGCAGAATATAAAAACAGACTTACCCGTTTGAATCTTGACTCTGTGCAATTTGGATGTGAACTGATCATTCACTGTAAATATATGACCATTTTCTATTTCTTTTGATTTAGGCTCTTTTGTGAGAACTCGTTGTGTTGGTTTGCCACATGCAAGGGACTGTAGGGCTCTAACAAGCTCTCTTTCGGGGATATCAGTTTCTTGTTGAATTTCCTGAAGGAAAATCATGACATCATCAATAGCTTATAGTTAATGTCAGAACACGTTAGGTAGCTTATTTTTTGGGGAGGGAGGGAAACTCTGATTGCTCAAAAAGATAATCCTTGGCTCTCAAAACTAAATTCTGATATTTAGATTTTTTGATGCTTGAAAAGTTAGAATTCATTTAGTGATAGTCTAATAAGCACTATCCAAAAAGGCTTATGATGAACATGGGTTGATTTAGAGAAATTGGATTTCTTCAAGTATAATTTAAAGTCAACAGCTGCCAGTGTGATGAAAGGAACAAAATGAATAATTAACTGTTAACACTCAATTTATCTCCTGAGAAAGCCAAAAGGGTTTATTTCCATTCTCTCCAATGTTGCTTTATGGAATGAAACCTGAGCTCCAAAGTTACTTTCATCATCAGTTCAATGAAAAAAGTATACATAGCAATCAAGGAAATTTCTGACAGAAAGCTTAAGGCAGTTCGTTAACATGAAAAGCTGACAGCCTTACAAGAAATATCAAATATGAGTCTCATTCTGGCACCAGCTTTTTCACAAAAACGTGTTTTCTCACCCTCCTGCAGAGTACACTCCTAATAAAGTATAGAGCTGCTTAAGATTAGTTTTGTTTCCACCTTACACTTAGCAGAGAACAAAACTGACAGTCTGGTCCACCTCAGCTCAAAGTACAACTGATGACATTTGAAAGATGACTACTAAAACATTAGTAATGCAAACACTATTAGAACCTATACAAAGCACAAAATTCCTACAGAAATATACTCCAGCAGTGCTTTGCACACAGTCTTTTAAAGCAGTGTTATCAGCTTATCTATCGAGTCCCTCAAACTTCCATCAAGTGTTTCTGTAGTTTTAGTGCCTCTCGGAGTCACTTGTTGGGAGAAATATAAGCTATGGCATGTTTTGCTGTCTTCTTCATAAAAATGTTAACACTAGTTGGATCCACGAAGAAAGTCAGTGTGCCTGAGAGTTCTACTGAGAGCCATTTAGAAGCTGAGGCATCAATCCTCATTTTCCATTTTCTTATGGATGCTGACGTTTTGAACTACTGCAATGTGCTTTCGGACTGTGTTAGCAGAACACCTTCACATTACACCTGCCAATACCCCAAAAGCCCACCTCTAGGGTGACATGAAGAGTGGATATTTGCTCATTTCTAGTTTCATTTAAATATAACCACCAATTTGGTTCTATCCTATATTTGTTTATCAAGTTTCAGCTAAAGTGCATTTTTAAAGACTAAATTACAATAATTTTTGTCTTGAAAAATGAACCTTATTGCAATGACATAATCAGGACCACTTCAGTAAACCAAAAGGAAGTGGATCTTGACCACATAAATTAACTACTTACAACGATGAGTAAAGAAACTTTTTAATTATTTATTTAAATTTAATGCCTCAAGGCCAGCAGTTCCAGCACAACCTACTGCTGCCAATGAGATTTCAGTCCAACACCCTGATTTCTAATGCCAAAGGATTAAAATCAATCCATCAATAATCATTGCTGTACTTTTCACCTCAATAAAGTATTCTGACTACTGCCATTGAAAGTGAAAATACAGAACTAAAATAAAAATTAAGAACCAGTTTTTATGCTGTACATCCTTATTAACCAGGCAGTGGGGGGGGGGGGCATGGGGGGGGGCATTCACTACATACTGTGCGTATTTTAATTCTCAACATTACAGTTCGTCCTTAAACTGACGACACTTGCATTAAATCTGGTCTTTCAGAAATGCACAAATTGCCTTTAAATAAGCATCACAGAAACAGTTTGATGCTGTGATACGATGAGCACCATCCACTAGTTGACTTCGGTGGGGGTGGAGAGTACTCAGCAATTTGAAGCACAGAAAGGTTTCTAGAAGAAGGGTACACGAATTACAATTTTTCTATTAATATGAACAGGAGTTACTGCATCCTAACAAAGTTTAAGTCATCAGCATGTTATTTTTACAAATGCACATCTTTTTATAAAGAAACTTAAATATCTTTTTAAGATTTAAAATAGATATTTTTAAAGTGTTTCCCCCCCTAATTTCAGTTATCTGGTTTGTTATAGACATTTCATTTTGGGTAGAAAAGCTATAATTACAACCTATTATGCAGCTGAACATATCTAAAACAGATCTAAAGGAGCCGTCTGGAAACTACACAATAGGCTGCAATAACTAACAAACAATACAGTGTGTCAAATTCCAAACATCTTAAGTTTTTTTTGTTATAGCAAGGAATTAAATAATTGTTTCAACATTAACATGGTTGAAAAATCCACAGAGCCAAAGAATTTTAAATTGTACAGGCTTCACCAACCTTTAAAAGCTCTCCCAACGTGGAAGAGGAGAAAAAAGGAACAGCATGAATTAAGAAGTCAGACTAAACTTTTAATGAACTAGTTTTGCTGAATTATGTAACAATTTCATACATATCAAATTTTGAATTTCACATTGGACATGGTTAGGGATGGGACAAATCTTCAGTTTATATTCAATTTGTGAACAAATCAAGCTTTTGATTATATATACTTCAAAATATTTAAGCATTCTTCACCAGACACTGAAATAAGCAACAAGGTAAGTTTTGAATATAAGGAATAGCCCACTTGGAAAGAATGGGATAAGTTATTAAGAGAATACAAAACCTTAAGCTATTCAGAAAAAACTTCCCTCTCACGTGGAAGCACCATTAAAATAAGCCCATTTTTTCCCCTCACAAAAATATCCAACTAGTTACACAAAGCTCTAATATATGAACCTCCAACAATTAAAAAGCAAAACTCTTTCCTCAAAGTCTAAATAGTAATACTCTGCTCCTATATTACCTCATTAACTATTAAGTGTCAGCACTGCTCCAAAAGAGAAAGTATTTGCCGTTTATCCAAAATGGGGCTAAGAGCTTAGGGAAATTTAAAAGTTAGAGTTATCATTGGCAGAGCTGGGAACAGAAGCCTGATTAGACAAAACTCCTTCCTCCTTTGCAAAGGCATCATTTTTGTTGGTGCCTCTGCTTATCGTCAGCACAAAAGTTACTTGAACTTCTTCGGCGTTATGCTGTACTACTGTATTCTTTACAGTACTGACTTTATAGAGTGCTGAAAGCAGAATGCTGCATATGGGAGCTGGGTCACTCAAAGGTCTATAGCAGGGGTAGGCAACCTATGGCACGGGTGCCGAAGGCGGCACGCGAACTGATTTTCAGTGGCACTCACACTGCCCGGGTCCTGGCCACCAGTCCGGGGGGCTCTGCATTTTAATTTAATTTTAAATGAAGCTTCTTAAACATTTTAAAAACCTTATTTACTTTACATACAACAATAATTTAGTTATATATTATAGACTTCTAGAAAGAGACCTTCTAAAAATGTTAAAATGTATTACCGGCATGCGAAACCTTAAATTCGAGTGAATAAATGAAGACTCGGCACAGCACTTCTGAAAGGTTGCCGACCCCTGGTCTATAGAGTGTCATAGGGTAGCTGGTCCCTGTGAGTAGACCAGAACCAGCTCCCATGTATCAGGGTAGGTGGGCCCAAATGCACCAATTAAAGGGAGTAGGATTACACCTCGGTCTATACAGACCTATCAGAGGGCAGGGAGGGGATAAGTTATTGGGACGGCTGGGTCTGAGAAGTGGAGCTAATTCCTGTGGAGAGTCCTTGGAGCAAAGGGCCAGGTACCAGGAAGTTATCCCTGGTGCTGGTGTTCCAGAAATGAAGCAGAGCTGGCTGGGACTGGGAAGCTGCAAGAAGCAGGATCACCAGAGACTGTGGGAGGGGAGACCATGAAACCCTAGGACAAGGGTGAGCTAAGGGACTATTTCTGTTTGCTTTATTCACTTATGTTTGGACAATAAGCCTTCTTAAAGCATTCGGTGTGGCAGTGTACGATTGGAAGCTGGGGAGAAGCCCTGGCATACCACAATGAGATTTTACACATACCAAGCAATTTCATGGCTATTTTGGAACGGGGCAAAAATCTCCTGACCCTCATCAAAAGATAGAAGAAATCACTTCAAGTCAATCTAAGTGGGAGACTGCAGTGGCGTCTATCCCTCCACTTGGGATCTGGCTAGCAGTAGACCGTGATCCCACAAAGTGACGAGGCTTCCTCGTCCACCTTCTCCTGACATTGGCCAAGATGGCCATCCATCACATTAGAAAAGGAAGCTGGACAGGAGGGTGCTCTAGGACTGTGGGGACTACTTCTGATCGCTCTTTAAGTCACATCTCTGGGCAGAGTTCCTCTGAGTGGTGTCCACTGACTCCCTGGATGCCTTGAGGGGCAAGGGTCACTGTCTGGGATTCTCTGCTCGGTGTCTCCCCCTGGATCCCTTATTTCGTCCCTGTGACCTGCACTCCTGGCCCTATTTTTTCATTTGTTGTCCCCCGGATTTAGTTGATGCCTGGGTTTGGTGACTCCTCTCCTTTATGCTCATAGCCTTTAGCAATGGGCAGGGCCACGCCCGCCCATCCCAGTGCCTCAATAGGTTCCCACTGTTTGTGGGGACACCACTGTTAAATCAACAGTCTATAGAAGACAATCTAAAAGCTAGAACTCACTGTCCATTTTGGCTGCTGTGGTGATCTCTACCTGTCCACTCTCCAATCAGTACTTGTTACTCCTGGGGGAATTCTGTGCCACTGCATGTGTGCAGAATTCATGTCCCCCACAGAAAAATGACTTTCTGACAGGGAAGCTGCAAGAGCAGTCATGCAGCACTCCCTAGCAGCGCAGGTACGTCAGTTCAGGTACCTGGAGCAGCCGGCAACAAGGTAAATCACCGCAGGGCTGGGGACACCCCAGCCAGTGGCTCCTACCATGAGCTGGAATCAGCTGCTGGGCTCGAGGCAGAAGAGGAGTTGCTGGGGCTGTGTCAGACCCACCCCCAGAAACCTCCCCCAGATGCAGAAAGCTCAGTATCCCACACTGCTTCCTGCCTCCATCGCTCCTCAGCTGTGGGGGGAAGGGTCACTGTGTGGGGAGCTGCTCCCCCGTCCACCCAATCCCTGTGCATCCGGACCTCCCATACCCAGACACCCGTGCCAAGCCTCACGCGGTACATCCAGAACTCCCCTAGCCCTCCATACCCAAACCCCACCCCCCTGCACCCAGACCCCCTGCCTCTGGACCCCCACCTCTATACCCAGACTACCCCCCACTGAACTCAAACCCCCACCCTGATGCCCCACTCCCTGCACCAGCCTGAGCCCTCACATCCAGATCCCCATGCCACTGACCCCCAACTAGCTGCACCCAGACCCCCACACCACCAAGCCTCACTCCCCCAGCACCCAGACCCCTCTGCTGAGCACCAACCACCTTCACCTGGAAGCCCCTGGAGAGTCCCATTGCCCCTGCACCTGGAACCCCCGCAATGAGCCTCTGTGCATCCAGATCCCCCCTACATCTAGACCCCCCCACTGAGTTGCTTGCACTCAGATTGTCCCACACAGAATCCTCTCACCCCAGACCTGGATCCCCCCACACTTGGATCTTTCCTGGTTGAGCCTGCCTGCCCCACACCTGGTGCACCTGGCGCAGAGGGGCAGGGCCGCACTGTGTTTCTGGGGTAGGCCCAGGCTTTGTGCTGTGTCATGGTCAGGTGCAGCCTCACCACTGAGTCCATGTCCCGGGGGTAGAAGCTGGAGGGCTGCAGAGTGATCTCCCACCTTCGTGCAGCCGGTGGCCTGTGCTCCCCACTGCCATGCTGGAGTCTCTGCATTTATTTATTGACAAATAAAACTTGCAGAATTTTAAAATATTGTGCGCAGAATTTCTAATTTTTTGGTGCAGAATTTCTAATTTTTTGGCGCAGAATGCCCTCAGAAGTATACTTGTGTGAAATAGATAAAGAATAGCAAACCTTGTGCAGTTGCAAAGGCAACTGAAAAATAAAGTCAGTCTATCAACCTTTGTGTTTTGCACAAGCACTTACACATCACTGATCTATGTTCTGGCAATCTTATGCTTTTGTGAATCCATGCACTTACTATCTGCAAAGTCATTCTATCATAGCACATCATGAGGTCAACAGAACAAAGCATCACTATTTTACTGGTGCTGAATACATTAACTACTATTCAGCAATCAGCTAAAGGCAGATTCTTCCTATTCCAAGGTTTGATAACTCAGAATATGAAACATGTATCAAGAATAAAGATTTCTTCAAGAAAAAAAAAAGACCAAACAAAATGAAATCTGTTTTTTTAATGCTTTAGGTACAAGTGGATCCTCATATTCATGAGAGAGTATTTAAATAAATGGACCCAAAACAATTTGGGCCCCATCTTCACTGGCTGGCTATACTGAAGTAAAGCCTTTTAACTTGAAGCAGTCTTAAAACAGTATTTTATACTGCTGTGCAGAATATTATTTCCCTATATGCAGCTGGGGTCTAAAGGTATATACTTGTAAATCCTGAGTTTCTGGAATAGAGAATGACTAAGGCAATCAGCCAATTTTCAACACCTTTAAAGGAAACAAATGGTTATGGCCCCTTTGTTTAAGTGTTCCAAGGAAGAGGGGCTTGCAGCTACACACAGCCTGCACTTTTAATAAGGGTTTCACAGCATACAATCCCAATGGAAACACATTCCATATGTTAAGGGATTAACAATATGTCAAACAACATTATGGAGCTAAAAACAATCTCTCTAACCATAAAAGTAAATTATTATGGACTCTGAACTCTCACTATCAAGTAAAAAAAAAAAAAAAAAAGTGTGTGTGTGTGTGTGTGTGTTAGGGACGAATGAGGTATATTCCCTTGGTATCAAAAGGTCTTTGTACATAGGTCAAGATTTCCTACACAACTTCTGAAAGAGTACAGGCAGATATATAATACCATAGATCTACATATGCTCTGCATCTATCTGCAGAATACATTTTAACATTTTATTAAAGTCAGCTTAGAGAGCCACAAATCATACCTCAAACGTGTATTTTTCTCTGTTGTTAAAGAGCATTAGTATCGTCATCTGGAAAGTGGAAACTTGCAATATGTGCTTCCTTGTATTTGAGCCAGTTACTTGGGCACCTCCTACACCAACCTCTGAGCCATCTTCCTGTTTGAATTTAAAAGAAGTCATGAAATCACTTTTAGGAATATTTTTTCATCTCCTGATTAAGCTTTTTATGTAGTAAATGGAGAACTATGCTTAAGCAATATTAAGTTTGAGATTTTAAATCCACAAATCCCAGAGTAGTATATGCTTGGTTCTAATTTTGCCTAACTACTTTAATATACTCTTCAAGTCTTCCTGCTTCCCCTTCTGCTTACCAATTTATCAAAATTGCTGCAGCGAAAATCCTTGTCCCTTTGCTCCAATCAGGCCAGTTCCAAAACTTCTCTTAGTAATCCATATTGTGGGTGTGTCCTAATCCCACCTTTATGTTTTTTATGTTGCAGTTACGCTTGGATTACCTTCTCTGTCCCCCATGTACCATACACTCTCTTCCTTCTTTCTAACCTTTGCTTAGCTTTCCAATGCTGATCTCTCCAGCGCTTACTACTCCCCATTTCTCACAAATGAAATTTACTTGTTTTGTTTATATAATTTAAACTTTAAGCTTTCTATATATTTGAAAAGTGTAATTGACAATAGTGGCATTATGAAACTACAATAGGTTTGCCTTGAAATTTTTTTTTTAAACCTTAATTCCAATGTAACAACTGCAGAGAAATTTCACTTTGGTCTGAGTCACAGCCCAAAATAAGGTGGGAGGGCAAGGAAGAACAGCTAGTCCTATAAGAAGAAGGGAAGAATCGATGGAGATACCCAGAGTTCAGAGCCGCAGGAAGACACAGGTTGACGCAGAGAAGATTGCAAGGGAGAATAAAAGACAAGAGGACTTGCAGCCAGAAGGAACAGGAGGAAGGCTGGAGAATCACACCATCCCCAGGAAAAGGCAGGTCTATCTGATTGGGGACTCCCTACTAAGAAGACGACAGGCCTGTCGCCGAGCTGATCCGGAGAACAGAAGGGTGTGCTGCCTGTTGGGAGCTAAGATACAGGATATGGATCTGAGGCTGAAGAGGATCCTAATGGGAGTAGGAAAGAATCCAATGATTGTCCTTCATGTGGGACTAAATGATACAGCTAGATTCTCGCTGGAATGCATCAAGGGAGACTATGGCAGGCTGGGGAAGATGCTTAAGGAAATGGAGGTGCAGGGATTCTACCTGTCCCTAGAGGAGGAGAATGAAGGCGAGATAAGATGATGATGATCAACAGATGGCTTAGGAAGTAGTGCTAGAGGGTGGGCTTTGGCATGTTAGACAATGAAAGATAATGGAGCAAATAATTAAGAAATCAATTTGCAAACATCTAGAAGATAAGGTGATAAGTAACAGTCAGCATGGATTTGTCAAGAACAAATCCTGTCAAACCAACCTGATAGCTTTCTTTGACAGGGTAACAAGCCTTGTGGATAGGGGGGAAGCGGTAGATGTGGTATATCTAGACTTTAGTAAAGCTTTTGATACTTTCTCATAAACAAACTAGGGAAATGCAACCTAGATGGAGCTACTATAAGGTGGGTGCAAAACTGATTGGAAAACCATTCCCAGAGAGTAGTTATCAGTGGTTCACAGTCATGCTGGAAGGCATAATGAGTGGGGCCCCGCAGGGATCAGTTCTGGGTCTGGTTCTGTTCAATACCTTCATCAATGATTTAGACAGGGGTATAGAGAGTACACTTATAAAGTTTGCGGACGATACCAAGCTGGAAGGGGTTGCAAGTGCTGTAGAGGATAGGATTAAAATTCAAATGAACTGGACAAACTGGAGAAATGATCTGAAGTAAATAGGATGAAATTCAATAAGGACAAATGCAAAGTACTCTATTTAGGAAGGAACAATCAGTTGCACACATACAAAATGGGAAATGACTGCCTAGGAAGGAGTACTGCAGAAAGGGATGTGGGTCATAGAGGACCATAAGCTAAATATGAATCAACAGTGTGACACTGTTGCAAAAAAAGCGATCATCATTCTGGGATGTATTAGCAGGAGTGTTGTAAGCAAGGCACAAGAAGTAATTCTTCCGCGCTACTCCGGCCTCAACTGGACTATTGTATCCAGTTCTGGGCGCCACATTTCAGGAAAGATATGGACAAATTGGAGAAAGTCCAGAGAAGAGCAACAAAAATGATTAAAGGTCTAGAGAACATGACCTATAAGGAAAGATTGAAAAAAATTGGGTTTGTTTAGTCTGGAAAAGAGAAGACTGAGAGGGGACATGATAACAGTTTTCAAGTACATAAAAGGTTGTTACAAGGAGGAGGGGGGAAAAAACCTGTTCTTCTTAACCTCTGAGGATAGGACAAGAAGCAATAGGCTTAAATTGCAGCAAGGGAGGTTTAGGTTGGACATTAGGAAAACCTTCTTAACTGTCAAGGTGGTTAAGCACTGGAATAAATTGCCTAGGGAGGTTGTGGAATCTCCATCATTGGAGATATTTAAGAGCAGGTTAGACAAACACCTGTCAGGAGTGGTCTAGATAATACTGAGTCCTGTCATGAGTGCAGGGGACTGGACTAGATTGCCATTCAAGGTCCCTTCCAGTCCTATGATTCTATGTTTGACCACTTGGAGGCATTCATGGACAGAGTTCTATTCTCATGGGATGGACTCCACCTGAATAGGAAGAGAAGTAGACTTCTGGGATGGAGGCTGGCACAACTGATTAACTTGGGAGAGATGGTTGGGCGATGCTTATGTAATCTCCACACCTGATTAACATTGAGAGGGAGGAAAATCAGGAAAGAAAGGATAGTGCCGATACCAAAGAAGCTAACAGTCAGGTAGGCGATACTGGGAGTAGAATGACTATACCTAATTGGGTGAGAAATGTGGGTGAAGCCAAGCAGCAACAATTAGGATGTTTGTACACCAATGCAAGGAGCTTGGGTAACAAAATGGAGGAACTAGAACTACTGGTGCAGGAAGTGAAATCAGATATTATAGAGATAACAGAAACCTGTTGGAATAGCAGTCATGACTGGAGTACAGGTATTGAAGGCTATGTGCTGTTCAGAAAAGAGAGAAATAAAGGCAAAGATGGTGGAGTAGCATTGTATATTAATGATGAAATAGACTGTAAATAAATTAGAAATGATGGAATGGATAAGACAGTCTGTTTGCGCCAAAATCACTTTGGGGAAGAAAGCTACTAGCGGTTCCCTTGGGCTAGTGCAGGGTTTCTCAAACTTTTTTTTTACTGGGACCCCCTCTGAAAATATTTCAGGTTGCGATGACTCCCCCCTCCCCAAAGAAGTGATGACACCCCTTCCATACCATACTTACTTCTGCACTGCTGCTGTCAGAAGTGCTGCCTTCAGATGTGGGCACCCGTCCAGCAGCCACCACTCTCCGCTCTGCTTTCAGAGCTGGGCAGTTGGAAAGCAGCATCTTCTGGCCGGGCGCCCAGCAATGAAGACAGTGCTGATGACACAAGCACAGACGTAAGGGTGACAATACCATACTACCATGCCACCCTTACTTCTGTGCCGCTGCTGGCAGCAGCGCTGCCTTCAGAGCTGGGTGGCTGGCAATACCAGCTCTGAAGGCAGCACAGAAGTAAGGGCAGCAATACCGCGACCCCTCCTACAATAGGCTTGCAGTCCACTTTTGGGTCAGGACCCCCAGTTTGAGAAACACTGGGCTGGAGCTTGGGGTATGCTACAGACCCCCAAGATCCAATATGGATATGGATAGAGACCTCTTTAATGCTTTTAATTAAATAAATACTATGGGGAATTGTGTGGTTATGGGAGACTAACTTCCCAGATATAGATTGAAAGACAAGTGCTACCAATAATAGTAGGGCCCAGATTTTCCTGGATGTGATAGAGGACAGATTTCTTCACTAAATAGATGCTGAACCAACAAGAGGTGATGCCATTTTAGATTTGGTACTGGTGAGAAGTGAGGACTTCATAGAAGAACTGGTTGTAGGGGAAAACCTTGGTTTGCATGATCATGAGCTAATTCAGTTGAAACTAAATGGAAGGATAAACAAAAATAGGTCTGCAGCTAGGTCCTTTATTTCAAAAGGACTAACTTTAAAAAAAAATAAGGGAATTAGTTAGGGAAGTGGACTGGACTAAAGAACTTAAGGATCTGAATGTGGAGAAGGCTTGGATTTACTTCAAGTCAGTTTCTGCAAATTTATCTGAAGCCTGCATCCAGAGCAAGGGGGGCGAAATTCATAAGGAAGGGTTGTAGACCAAGCTGAATGAGCAAGCATCTCAAACCAGTGATTAAGAGAAAGCAGAAAGCCTTCAAATAATGAAGATTGGATGGATCACTAAGGAAAGCTCTCTCTTGGAGGTCAGAAAGTGTACGGATAAAGTGAGAACTGCCAAAAGCCAAGCAGAGTTGGACCTTGCAAAGGGAATTAAAAACAATAGGAAAAGGGTCTATAGCCATATAAATAAAAAAGAAAACAAGGAAAGAAGTGGTACTGCTAAACAGAGGATGGGATGGAGATTAAAGATAATCTAGGCATAGCCCAACACCTAAACAAATATTTGCTCAGTTTTTATAAGGATAATGAAGATCTTAGAAATAATGGCAGGGTGGCTAATGGGAACAAGGATATGGAGGTAGAAATGACCACATCTGAGGTGCAAGTCACACTCAAACAGCTTAAAGGGACTAATTTGGGGGGCCCAGATAATCTCCATCCAAGAATATTAAAGCAACTGGCACATGAAATTGCAAGCCCAGTAGCAAGGATTTTTAATGAATCTTTAAACTCAGGGGTCATACCCTATGACTGGAGAATTGCTAATATAGTTCCTATTTTTAAGAAAGGGAAAAATGTGATCCGGGAAACTACCGGCCTGTTCGTTTGATCTCAATTGTATGCAAGGTCTTGGAACAAATTTTGAAAGAGAAAGTGGTTAAGGACAGAGGAGAACAGTAATTGGAATACAATACAACATGATTTTACAAAAGGTAGATCGTGCCAGACCAACCTGATCTCCTTCTTTGAGAAGATAACTGATTTTTTAGACAAAGGAAACGCAGTAGATCTATTCTACCTGGATTTCAGTAAGGCATTTGATACAGTTCCAAATGGGAAATAATTAATTAAATTGGAGAGGATGGGGATTAATATGAGAATTAAAAGGTGGATAAGGAACTGGTTAAAGGAGACACTACAACGGGTCATACTGAAAGTGAACTGTCAGGTTGGAGGGAGGTTACAAGGGAGTTCCTCAGGGATCAGTCTTGGGACCTATCTTATTTAACATTTTTATTACTGACCTTGGCAGAAAAAGTGTGTGTGTGCTAACAAAATTTGCAGATGAAACAAAGTTGGGAGGTATTTCCAATACAGAGGAGGACTGGACTATCACACAAGATGATCTGGATGACCTTGTAAACTGGAGTAATAGAAATGGGATGAAATTTAACAGCACAAATTGCAAGGTCATGCATTTAGGGACTAACAATAAGAATTTCTGCTATAAGCTGGGGGTGTATCAGTTGGAAGTGATAGAGGAGGACAAAGACCTGAGTGTCTTAAGACTTATTTGATCACAGGATGACTATGAGCCGCCAATGTGATGCAGTTGCGAAAAAGGCTAATGAAGTCCTAGGGCAGTGTTTCTCAAACTGGGGTCGCCGCTTGTGGCCAGTAAGTCCCTCAACCTGCGCCGCTTCCAGCAGCTCCCATTGGCCTGCAGCGGCGAACCGCGGCCAGTGGGAGCCGCAATTGGCCGGACCTGCGGACGGGGCCGGTAAACAAACCGGCCCGGCCCGCCAGGGGCTTTCCCTACACAAGCGGTGACATCAGTTTGAGAAACACTGGCCTAAGGTGCATCAGGCTAGGTATTTCCAGTAGAGACAGGGAACGGTTAGTACCATTACACAAGACACTGGTGAGACCTCATCTGGAATACTGTGTGCAATTCTGGTCTCCCATGTTTAGGAAAGATTAATTCAAACAGGAACAGGTGCAGAGAAGGGCTATTAGGATGATCTGAGGAATGGAAAACCTACCTTATGAGAGGAGACTCAAAGAGCTTGGCTTATTTAGGCTAACCAAACAAAGGCTTGGGGGAAGATATGATTGCTCTCTATAAATACATCAGAGGGATAAATACCAGGGAGGGTGAGAAGTTATTTAAGTTAAGCACCAATGTGTACACAAGAATAAATGGATATAAACTGGCCATCAACAAGTTTAGGCTTGAAATTAGACGAAGGTTTCTAACCATCAGAGGAGTAAAGTTCTGGAACAGACTTCCAAGGTAGTAGGGGGAGCAAAAAACCCAACTGGCTTAAAGACTGAGCTTCATAAGTTTATGGAGAGGATGGTATGATGAAACTGCCCACAATGGCATGTAGCTGATCTGCAACTGCTAGCAGCAAGTATCTCCAATGGCTGGTAATGGGACATTAGATGGGGAGGGCTCTGAGTTACTACAGCGAATTCTTTCCCAGCTGTCTGGCTGATGGGTCTTGCCCACATGCTCAGGGTCTAACTGATGGCCATATTTGGGGTCAGGAAGGAATTTTAATATAGATCAGATTGGCAGAGACCCTGGGGGTTTTTCACCTTCCTCTGCAGTACTGGGAACAGGTCATTTGCAGGTTTAAACTAGTATAAATGGTGGATTTTCTGTAACTTGAACTCTTTAATTCATGATTTGAGAACTTCAGTAAATCAGCCAGGGGCTAGGGATCTATTACAGGAGTCTGGGCGTGAGGTTCCATGACCTGCAATGTGCAGGAGGTCAGACTAGATGATCATGATGGTCTCTTCTGACCTTAAAGTCTATGAGTCCATTATCATCCTATGATTTAATTAAACCAACAGGTTGGAGAGTTTCAAATTTGATTCAGGATTATAGAATGTATGCTTGTAAGTATACTCCAAACTGTTGCCAAGGTAAGAGTTGAATTAAAAAAAAGGGACAGATGTATTTTTTTTTAACTTGTACTTATGTCCTATACTGGCAGTTTAATTTATAGCTAAGAAAATCCAAAACTGATTACAAATTTATCTTTACATTTACAAAATTTTTTAGATTAAACCATAACACTTTCAGAATACAGACATTTACCTTTTTAACAGGTCCATAGAAGGTGGCATTGAGATCTGCCGAACCCATGTGATGCTGGAGTGTCAGCTGTCGACCACTGTGTTTGGCTAAATAAAATCTACGAGACAATTAAAATGAAAATTTACATATTTATATGGCACATTTTATGCAGATGATCCAAAAGCACTTTACATACATAGATAATTTTGAACTCTTCAGGATGGAATGTACTAAGTGTAATGTGTAACAATTACTCTTAAAAAAAAAAAAAAAAAAAAAAGTTAAATTGAGGTTAAGGTCTCATCTGAAACAAAAAACCAAGTAGTGAGTAGTTGGTTTTCTAGTTTGCCACAAAAAGAACAAAGCAGCTCTCTAATATGCCTTTAATACTCACAAAAGTATATTTACTGTACCCATTGTTTTAAAAATACAAAGCCTGATTTAATACATACCTTCTAAATACTTCAAAAGCATGTCTGGGGGCTGGAGGGATGTTGCACTTTGGTGTGGCTGACTGAGTAGGCCAGTAGCCTGTTGTGAGAACCCGCACTGTGAGATCAACACCACCTAATGAGACCTACAGCAACATTGGAAGAAGACATCCACCGTTTAAAAACAGGACAGTGTTCTCCACTTCTCCTATGTTATAATTAGACTTTCAATTTTTTACTTTCCAAAGGCTAAGGAGAAATTGTAGTTGCCATTCTTTCTGAGCTGCACAAATTAAATTCATCCTCGCTGGAGCAGGAGACAAAAAGCTCACATTGTTCCCATATGGCAATTTAAGACTATACAGAGTATGACAATGTAAAAAATGCTATGCAACTGCTCAGTATTCATGATAATAAACAGTAATTCTGAAATTCAGAGCTTTACAAGGTCAGATGCATTACAGGGTAAAATGTGTCATATTTTGCCTTCTGCTTTTATTCTGTTTCCAATACGACTGACTGGATAGGAAAAAATAGTATATGCTGTGTTGCTAACAATATGAATTGCAAAGTAAGAGTTTGTGTACTTGCCCTCTGGCAGAAAAGTATAAGCAACAGTTTAACATTCAACACTAAGCAATACGAGTTTTTTCTGCCATTCCCTCTCTGGAGTTTTACAGCAGAAATCATCTGCATATGTCTTCCCATTGTTTTATGTAAAGGACTGGTTTCTTGCTCAACTTGAAAAAATTATGTGCCTTTAACGCTTGTTCTCTGAAAGCAGTTATTAACATAGGTATTCACACAGGTTTGGAACACTCTACAGCTGATGTTCTAAGCTATTGAACGGTCTCATCAGCAGGTGGCACACATCTATTTGAAATCAAGGTATAATTGTCAAAAAGTGTCTCAACAAAATTCCATAGTGCCAAATTTATAACTGAGTGTATCGCCAGCTTCCACAGGGAAATGAGGTGAGTTAATGAGGGCTTATGATTAATATCTCCAAAGAACATGCTTATCGGTAAGTAATTTTCTTCTCTTACAAAGAAAAAGTATAATTATAAACAGATCCAGGTTCTTACAGACTACAAAAACTAATGTACAGCATTAGAGTGGATCAGATTAAAGTAAAAAAAGTCACAAATATCATTGGACAAAAAGTAGATGCCTCCCAAGTTAAATAGCGACGTAGCACCCCTGAGAAATCTTAAGATTGCTATTTTTATATTAGAAGAATAAAATGCACCTAATAAATACATTAGAACTAACATCTAAAGACCTCCNGGGGGGGGGGGGGGAGAGTCAGCTGGGCCGCGCAATCCAGAAACAGATTTTAACAGAGACTGGATTCAAGATAATCTAAAACAATATTTTACAAATATACATAAAGAACTGTATTGAGATTTCTCCAGAGTGAACCAAAGGCCATCCAATGTCACTGACATGCTTCTGATTTCATGAGCCTTAACATGACACTGATGTTCAGATAAATGCAGTCAATCATCCATCTAGAGATAGGGTACGACTACACTGAGATTAAAAAAAAAACACAACAGCACCAAGTCTCAGAGCCAGGTCAGTTGACAGGCTCGGGGCGGGGGGGTGGGGTGGGGGGGGCTATGAAATCACAGCATGGATGTTCAGGCTTGGGCTGGAGCCCAAATGTCTACACTGCAATTTTATAGCCCCATACCTTGCGCCCTGTGAGCACAAGTCAACTGAACTGGGCCAGCCACAGCTGTGCCATAAGTCTATCATCACAGTGCAGACATACCCTTGAACGTTAACCCAATGCATACAATCAACAAAAAGGTGCATTAAATCAAAGTATTTTTATTTGTTCCAGATAATGCCTAGCTTGTGAACTGTGGAATCAGAATGGGCATGAGGGTATGGAAATTATGTTTACTGAATATAGTGGAACTGCAACATCATATCTGGAAAGAAGAGTATGCTTTCTTACCCACTGAATCTTTGAAACATCTTAGTCACAGACAAGAGCCTGCGCTCACTCAGATTCTCACAGATGCAATGCTAAATATAAAGGGGCAGATATTCGATTTAGAACAAGTTTTAGGAATGTCAAGTCTCATATGACTCCTCTTATCACCAGCATGTGTGTACCATGGACTAATAGAGGGACAGTGTCTTTCAAATGTAGAATTGTGCTGCATGACCTCCAAAACCCAAGATTTCAGGTTCATCAATCTGGAAAATGCCTAAAGTTCTATAATCTTTTGACTTCTCCCACTTTAGCTTCTCAGTGAAAGAAAGTACTGCTGCATGTACAAAGTCGAACATCCGCTGCATCATCCTTCCCAATACCTACTAACTCAGTTTTATATCTATCTATGAGGCTTTTGGCTTCTGAATGGGGAAGAGCTGGCTTGTGACTCTTGTCTAGGAAGGATCATATGCATCCAGTGCACCACAGTTGTTTCAAAAAAGAACACGTTGGGGCTACTAATAGAAATTCTAAAACTTCTTGCACCACAATGGTAATATGAAGAAAGACTCCTGATTCCTTTCCCAGTGCCATCTTTTATTACAGAATTGTTCTGCTAGAGCAGTGGTTCTTTGCGTATTTGTGAGCTGGTAGTACCGGTATTTGGAAGCCTGTTAGCATTATTGTCTACTGTATTTCAATTACTGTGAATTTTAAGTTATTTAAAAAAAAAATGTTCAGCACAAATCACTTTGGACTGCTACAAACAAAAATAAAAATATGGAGCTTGTAATGCCAAACCACCTATGAAACAAAATGAACACATCTATAGGTAGTACACCACAAGGCATATCCTCGTTCCTACTAATACCAGGAATAACAGTCTCCAGAAACTGACCCATGAACTAATAATGAGCAAAAGTGAATGAAGTAGTAAAGTCTTGCAGTGTGTTTTATGGAAGGATTAATGTAACCTTCAAGTCACTGCTGTCACAGAGAACACAGAAACTGATGCACGGTTTTAATGTTTCAAACACCATAAAATGTTTTGTTTACTTGCACTGATGTAACATACAGGCAGAAACTGCACCTCAAATTATTTTTAAAGAATCAGGAAGGAAACAAATTTTGCTGGTCATATGGTCAATGTCTAAAAAGTGCATCATAGGTGACAATCATAGAATCATAGAGTATCAGGGTTGGAAGGGACCTCAGGAGGTCATCTAGTCCAACCCCCTGCTCAAAGCAGGACCAATCCCCAACTAAATCATCCCAACCAGGGCTTCGTCAAGCCTGACCTTAAAAACCTCTAAGAAAGGAACTTCCACCCCCTCCCTAGGTAACCCATTCCAGTGCTTCACCATCCTCCTAGTGAAAAAGTTTTTCCTAATATCCAACCTAAACCTCCCCCACTGCAACTTGGGACCATTACTCCCTGTTCCGTCATCTGGTACACTGAGAACAGTCTAGATCCATCCTCTTTGGAACCCCCTTTCAGGTAGCTGAAAGCAGCTATCAAATCGCCTCTCATTCTTCTCTTCCGCAGACTAAATAATCCCAGTTCCCTCAGCCTCTCCTCATAACTCATGTGCTCCAGCTCCCTAATCATTTTTGTTGCCCTCCGCTGGTCTCTTTCCAATTTTTCCACATCCTTCTTGTATTGTGGGGCCCAAAAATGGACACAGTACTCCAGATGAGGCCTCACCAATGCCAAATACAGGGGAATGATCACGTTCCTCAATCTGCTGGCAATGCTCCTACTTATACAGCCCAAAATGCTGTTAGCCTTCTTGGCAACAAGGGCACACTGTTGACTCATATGCACCTTCTCTTCCACTGTAACCCCTAGGTCCTTTACTGCCTAACTGCTGCCTAGCCACTCGGTCCCTAGTCTGTAGCAGTGCATGGGATTCTTCCATCCGAAGTGCAGGACTCTGCACTTGTCCTTGTTGAACCTCATCAGATTTCTTTTGGCCCAATCCTCCAATTTGTCTAGGTCACTCTGTATCCTATCCCTACCCTCCAGTGTATCTACCACTCCTCCCAGTTTAGTGTCATCTGCAAACTTGCTGAGGGTGCAATCCACGCCATCCTCCAGATCGTTAATGAAGATATTGAACAAAACCGGCCCCAGGACCGACACTTGGGGCACTCTGCTAGATACTGGCTGCCCACTAGACATGGAGCCATTGATCACTACCCATTGAGCCCGATGATCTAGCCAGTTTTCTATTCACCTTATAGTCCATTCATCCAGCCCATGCTTCCTTAACTTGCTGGCAAGAATGCTGTGGGAGACCATATCAAAAGCTTTGCTAAAGTCAAGGAATAACACATCCACTGCTTTCCCCTCATCCACAGAGCCAGTTATCTCGTCACAGAAGGCAATTAGGTTAGTCAGGTATGACTTGCCCTTGGTGAATCCATGCTGACTGTTCCTGATCATTTTCCTCTCCTCGAAGTGCTTGAGAATGGATTCCTTGAGGACCTGCTCCACGATTTTTCCAATAACATTCTAAGATCTAACTCATATACATTCAGATAAACAGAACTAGCAAGACCACCTGTAACAAGCCATGTGCGACTCCCAACAGAGTTAGTACTATCAAAATCTCCCCATAGAAATTGGAAACATGTCAAAGTGCTGCCAAAGAACTAATTCTGTTGGATGTGCACCAAAGTAGATGGATCTCATACAAAACTTTGACTCTCAAGAGGGCAGACACTCAATTCTGTAGCCTTTAAACACTTCAAGGCATTTTACCAATTAAGATCCAAATACAAAGAAAAACTAGGATGTCTAAAAAGAAACTTGACCAAAATGAGATAAAAAGAAAGATCCCTTGATAAAAAATTTGGAAAAAAAATCCATGATTAAAAATTAAAACGGAACTGACAGACAATACGAAGAGTTGCACGAACATTTCTTTAAAAAGTGACATACAAAGCTGCGACTTTAAAGTGGAGCTCATGAGTTCAAATACTAACTGATGATGAAAAATTTACCGTCTATTTGCCTCAACAAGTAGAAAGTGTACGCCACCTGCTGGTAAAGCAGTTTAACAGTTCATAAGTTTAGCTATGAAGCTTTTCAAATCTTGTCATGTACTGGTGTATTGACAAGACTGTATGACCACTGTAATTATTCCTACTTTTACCAAGCACTAAGTCTATGCAAATACACTGTATAACTTTTACTTAAATTATTATTATTAAATTATGTTTTGGCATAAATTAGAGTTTTGCAATTGTGAGACTCATTTATAGAGGACAGTCCATACAACTATTTAGAACAGTGGTGGGCAAACTGCAGCCCATCAGGGTAATCTGCTGGTGGGCCACGAGACAGTTTGTTTACATTGACCGTCCACAGGACGTCCACCTGCAGCTCCCAGTGGCCCCGGTTCGCCATTCCTGGCCAATCGGAGCTGTGGGAAGCAGCGGCCAGCACATCCCTGCAGCCCGCACCGTTTCCCGCAGCTCCCATTGGCCGGGAACGACGAACTGCGGCCACAGCTGCGGGCAGCCATGCCTACGCAAGGTCAGTGGAAACCAACTGTCTCGCGGCCTGCCAGGGGATTACCCTGACGGGCCGCATGTGGCCCGTGGCCTGCAGGCTTCCCACCACTGACTTAGAAGAACACTGACGCAGTAAAAGACTCAACAGGACTTAAAGAACAGTAATTTAACTCAATAAAGTAGTAAGTCAGGCTTCAAACAAATCTCAAGATCAAAATATTTTCAGAGTGAGTAAGAAAAAATTGCAAGGTTAAAAATTTAAGTTAAAAAGTTCTTATTTTGTTGAGAGAAGTGAGGGAATGAAGAGTAATGCAGAATCTCTCTAGTGCAGGTTTGTGTTTATATGTAAAAATAGAAGCACAAGAAAAGATCTGAATGATTCTTACCCCTGTAGCCTGTAGATGTTGCCTGAATTCATCCATTGTTGTGTTTGAGATGCTCATATCCCTGAACATTCCTTCCAGTTTAGATGTGAATTGACATCCACATTCAGTCTACCAAAAAAAAAATTATTTGCTGTATTATAATTATAAAATGGATCTGCAAACACTTAAATCATGAAACGTTGGAGTTAGTCACTGAATGTCCCAGACAAACATGGAGAGGACATTCTCTATACTTTTCTTTAGCTTAGTTCCACCACTAGCCCATTTTCAGGTCTTGCAAGAGCAGTTCTCTTTTGCATGTGAGGACAGAAGTCTACCCAAATAAATAAGGTAAAATCTGTTTTCTCTCATCTCTCCTTACACTACTACACTTTTTCTAAACACTTCTTTTGAGCATCCATATCTCTTATCGTACAGGACAGTTCTGCAAAACTGTCATGAAAATTCACCAGCACAGGGATAAACATTCTCCTGTCATTTACCATGACACTGATAAACAAAATCATAATAGTTTATTCATCCATCCAAAAAGTTCATTTGCGCTAGACAAGTAGAGTTTTTTAAGGATGCTATAGGTTATGATGTAGAAACCACATGGTACTGAGTGTGAGGGAAGTGAAGGAAACTATAAGGTAAGTTTGTTTTCAGATATTAGTATGGTATCACCATTACAATGCATATGGGTGAAAGGAGGATTCATACAGAAGAAATAATACTTGGTACTTACCAAAGAACCTTTCACCAAAGGATCTCAAAGTGCTTTAGGTGGTTAAGTATTATTGGCATTTAAAAGATGAGGATATTTTGATACAGAAATGGTAAGCATCTTTTGCAAAGTTACACAGTATGTCAGCGGAAAAGTTAGGAATAAGATCAAGGTGAAACTCCTGGTCTCAAACCACTAGATCACACTGCCTCACTGGAGTCACTTTCTTGCTGGAAGATATTTCTTAGAGCCACCCTCCTCCCCCTAAAAGTTCAATATTCTAAAATGCCCTCCTACCCAACACGGGACATTCAACCCTAATTTTGTAGTAGGATTTCTTTTTTCTGACAGATAACCTTTAATAACAGAAATAAAGCAGATTAGTGTTTTCTGTATTTATTAAAAACTTTAATTTGATATTTAAATGAGTATATTGTAATCAGTTTTATGCCAACTAAATATTTATTAAAAGAAATAAAGGAATAAAACTCAATTTAAGAACAGTTTGAAGGAGCTAAGCTGTGTGCAGGTAGCCATCTTACCTTTAATTTAGATATCATATTTTTCTCAGAGTCATCTGAAACACTCTTGTTTGTAAGAAGTCTTCTTGCCAAGTGCTGTTTATAGTAACGTTCAAAAACATCTTTCTCTTGCATAAACCTAAACAGAACCATTGCCTTATCCAATATAGTCTCTACTTCTTGCTCCGTTAGCTATAAAATAAAGAAACAATTAATTTGCTATTTTTAGTCTCCGAGTACATATTTCTTATACAACCAAAAGTAAAGGAAAAGTAATCTACAGCCAGCACACACAACCAACCAATACTGTGAAACAATCCAGTTACATACCCAGGACAAAGTTAGGCCTGCTCTACACTAGAAAATTAGGTCGGTTTAATTACGTCAGTCAGTGATATAAAAAATGCACACCCCTGAGCCGACCTAAGATCCTGTGTTGACAGCACTAGATTGATGGAAGAATTCTTCCACCTCTCAGGGAGGTGGATTACCTATACCAAAGGGACAACCCCACCCGTTGGCATACGTAGTGTCCACACTAAAGTTTTAAGTATAGACAAGCCCTTAGATCAGTTTGTACCCATGACAAAGTATGGAAGTTCTAATGCTAAAATGTCTCATTTAATTGGATTTAGCTGCTGCATTCTTAAGGGTTTCCTTACCACCACTATGGCAAATTAAAGACTCTCTTTTTATGATTCATACCATCAACGCAATTTGCTTCCCTTAATTAGTATCCCATTCTGCCTGTGGGAAGTATGATTGCAGATTGGCAGAAGTGGGACCATTGTGGTAGCAAAATGGCCAAAGGGCAGGGCAGTCATATCATGCAAAGAAGAAAACCCAATAGTATGAAAATGGAGAAAAGACAAAGAGGAGGGGAAAAGCTGTGATATACAATAGGAAAAACTAGTATTTTACTTAAATATCTACGAAAGCTCTAAACAAAGTAAACAGAAGTGCTTCTGAAATGACATGTCATTTTAAATTAAGACTGAAAGCCCATTCACAACTCATTTTACTGAGTTTGACTGTTGCACAGAAAGTGGGTTAAAAGACAGTTTCAGACTGCAACATGAATTTTCAGATTTCATAGGATAAAATCATTTATAAATAGAGTTTATAATTTAATTTCTGAAGCAAATTATAGCAAAATAGCTATAGCAAAAATATAAGCTATAAGGATCTCAGAGATTTTCTTGCAATCTGAACACGTTAAAGGAAACAATTACAAAATAAAAAGCAAGCAATTCTGACCAAGGCCGTCAGCAACACTCAGCATATGCAGCTCTAATTAAAAATTTGCTGAAACAAATTTTTTTTAAAAAAGGTTTGGAAATGAACACACTGGTCAGTGCTTCTTTCCATTCTGATTGATCTTTCAAACTATCATGCTTTATTTTCTTTCAAATTAGAAAGAGTCAATAAAACAGAAAAGCTGGCCAGTGTCTTTTTGAGTCAGCTGTAACATCTTTTCTAAAGGAAAATCTCTTAGCTTGTTATACATTTTTATTGTGTAATATTTTATATTCAAGTAATACTGATCACAGTCCAGCAAAAATCAAAAACTTACTCTTAAAAGCTTAATTCTTTTGACTAGACTTCCTCCACTAACCATCTCTGGCCCCACACTTTCATGCCTAAGTGCAACACTTTAATTTGGTTCACAATGCAATTTAAGACAAAAAAATAAAAACTGAGCAACTGTTTACCATGCTTGAGTCTAATTTTTTCCCCTCATCCTTTGTCTGTATGTTAACTGTTTAGCTTATAAGGCTTTTGTGACAGGCAACGTGTTTACTTACATGTCTAAAGCATTACGCACACAAATGCACTATATAATAGTGCATTTTAAAAATGTATTACATACACATTCACATAATGCTTTATAAAGGTATACAAAGACAACTAGTTTAGTTTAACCTGCTACTGTTTACCATAGATTCAGTATAGTCTCGTAATTGAACTTGTACTTACTCCCTTGACTCCTTTTTTCAGCTTATCATCAATAAATAATGAGAGGTACTCTGGAGACCTAGAGTTGAGGTTGAGGAAATACTCAAAGTCACCCGCAATAGTTTGTTTGAAGAGCCGGTCATTATTGAAAGATTCTTGAAGAAACCGATCAAACCTACTCTTCAAATCCAGTAAACCCTTAAGAAAAATAGAGCACAACATTTTATTTTTACAGATATAATACTGCTAGTAAGAAAATTACACTCCAGTATTGCATTTCAGGAGACCATAGTTAAACAGAGATTCTGCTAATTTAGCATTTATCTACATATTTCGCAGTATTATTCAGAATCTTTACTTTGATTTAAAATTATGTTTCTAGTTGCTGTAATTCAAATTTATGGTCAGACTAAACTGAAACCCTGGTAAACAAATGGACTAAAACAGCTGCATTAATGGTGGTGCGATTATTATAATAGGCTGTTTAATAAAGAAATATTACCACATGCTTTAATCTATCTTTCTTTAAAATTGACCTGCTTGTTTTATTGTATTATTTTAGGGGAATGTGCCTTTTCAATACTACTGGTTGTGGTTCATTCTTTGAAGTGGAGCACTTTAGAACAGTAACATAGGCAGGAAAGGGTGTTATAAAGTGTCAAGCACCAAGCCCTGGTCTACACTACGAGTTTAGGTCAAATTTAGCAGCGTTAGATCAATTTAACCCAGCACCCGTCTACACGATTAAGCCATTTTTGTTGACTTAAAGGGCTCTTAAAATCGATTTCTGTACTCCTCCCCGACGAGGGGATTAGCGTGGAAATCGACCCCGCTGGGTCAAATCTGAGGTAGTGTGGACGCAATTCGACGGTATTGGCCTCCGGGAGCTATCCCAGAGTGCTCCATTGTGACCGCTGTGGACAGCACTCTCAACTCAGATGCATTGGCCAGGACAGGAAAAGCCCCCCGAACTTTTGAGCACAGGTGACCATGGAGTCCCAGAATCGCAAAAGAGCTCCAGCATGGACCGAACAGGAGGTACTGCATCTGATCACTGTATGGGGAGACGAATCCATGCTATCCGAACTCTGTTCCAAAAGGCGAAATGCTGGAATATTTGAAAAAAATCTCCAAGTGCATGAAGGACAGAGGGTATAACAGGGACCCGCAGCAGTGCCGTGTGAAGCCTACCAAAGAACCAGAGAGGCAAACGGCTGCTCTGGGTCAGAGCCCCAGACATGCCGTTTCTATGATGAGCTGCACGCCATTCTAGGGGGTGACCCTACAACTACCCCACCCCTGTGCTTCCCTCCACTCCCACCCCTCCCGGGCTACCTTGGCAGTTATCCCCCCGTTTGTGTGACGAATAAAGAATGCATGAATTTGAAACAACAATGACTTTATCGCCTCTGCAAGTGGAGATCAAAGGGGGGAGGAGAGGGTGGTTGGCTTACAGGGAAGTAGAGTGAACCAAGGGGGCGGGTTTTCATCAAGGAGAAACGAACAGAACTTTCACACCATAGCCTGGCCAGTCATGAAACTGGTTTTCAAAGCTTCTCTGATGCACAGCGCGCCCTGCTGTGCTCTTCTAACCGCCCTGGTGTCTGGTAGGGTGACCAGACGTCCCGATTCTATCGGGACCGTCCCGATATTTCGGTCTCTGTCCCGCATCTCGACCGATCTTTGGTCGGGATGCGGGACAGAGATATCCGCAAGCAGCATTTTTTTTTTTCCCCCTCAGCACCCCCCCACGTGTCCCGATATTTTATTCCCCTCATCTGGTCACCCTAGTGTCTGGCTGCACGTAATCAGCGGCCAGGCGATTTGCCTCAACCTCCCACCCTGCCATAAACGTCTCCCCCTTACTCTCACAGATATTGTGGAGCACACAACAAGCAGTAATAACGATGGGAATATTGGTTTCGCTGAGGTCTAACCGAGTCTGTAAACTGCGCCAGTGCGCTTTTAAACATCCAAAGGCACATTCTACCACCATTATGCACTTGCTCAGCCTATAGTTGAACTGCTCCTTACTACTGCCCAGGCTTCATGAGCCATGGGAGCAAGGGGTAGGCTGGGGTAGGTGTGACCGTGCGGTGCTGCCGACTGGGAGAGCAGCCTGAGGCAGAAGCCTCCAGCTGGCATGATCTTCCAGGCAGGACTGAATCTCCATTAGACTAAACTTAAAGAAGAGAATGATCTGGAGTCATTCCCATTTTTGTCCAGGCACCCCAGACCAACCTCACCGAGGTCAGCCAGGAGCAGCCATGGGACGACGACGACAGCTAGCAGTCGTATTGTACTGTCTGCCATCCGCAAGGCAAGGCAAGGGGATGCTGCTGTGTAGCACTGCAGTACCGCGTCTGCCAGCAGCACCCAGGAGACATACGGTGACAGTGAGCTGCGCGGGCTCCATGCTTGCCATGGTATGTCGTCTGCATGGGTAACCCAGGAAAAAAGGCGAGAAACAATTTTTTGCCGTTGCTTTCACGGAAGGAGGTGGAGGGAGAGGGGGGGCGCTGACGACATGTACCCAGAACCACCCGCAACAATGTTTCTGCCCCATCAGGCATTGGGAGCTCAACCCAGAATTCCAATGGGCGGCAGAGACTGCGGGAACTGTGGGATAGCTACCACAGTGCAACACTCCAAAAGTCGACGCTAGCCTCGGTACTGTGGACACACACCGCCGACTTAATGTGCTTAGTGGGGACACACACAATCGACTGTATCAAATCCATTTCTAAAAAATCGACTTCTATTAAATCGACCTAATTTCGTAGTTTTATCCTCAAAATTACAAAGAACGTATATGGTCTACAGAAAGAAATGGTAAGACAAATCTTAATTGTTTCTCTTAATGCCAACCATGGATGTGACACCCATTATTTTAGTCACATGATGTTGTTCCCATGCCATAGGAGACACTACAATCAAAGACGAACAAGCTACTCACTATTAATTATGAATACGTATTAATTACGAATACGAACAAGCTACTCACTATTAATAAAGGAAAAGACGGGAAAACAAAAACAAAACTAGCAACTTCAGCTACAATCACTTCTGTAACCTACCTTTGCCCATTATAAACTAATTCCTATGAAACTGAAGAAAGTATTTAATTAAGTTACTTAAAAGCCAGTCAAGAGTTAAATGAAATAGCATGTTTCTTATAAATCCATCAATTTAATTTAAATAGTGGTCTTGAGACAGGCAAGTTAATGACTATGAAGAGTCTTGAATTCAAAGTAAATCATGCTATTTTCTCTGTCTACCCAGGTTCGCTTATGTCTCCTTTCCAGGAATACACAACAACTGGTGTTAAGAGGAGAATTTTAAAGTCTTTCAGCTTTTTTAAAATAGATGTTTTGTTTTGCTTTTTAACATAAAATGATTCTTAGAGTTTTAAAACTCATCTGGTGGCGTTTTCTTCTTAATCCTTTGAGAAGTGATTCTTGTCTTTGAGTCTGGTAAAGAAGTTGCTTAAGCATTGCCACATAACTAATTAATTCCATAATTAATATCAATATTTTTATACTCAAATGGCTTCTTTTAACTAGTAACCAGTAATAAGGTCATTTGATTCCACGTTGATAGATAAAATATTACTATTAATATAGCGATGATAATTAGGAAAGTACACTAAATGTTTGCATTTGCATACAGTACAAGACATTTGCAAATGACCATCCTCCCCATACACCCACAAATTTAAATTTAAGGAACAAACAACAGTTTTCACCTTAAGAGAAAGCATGGGGTAAGAAGTAAATCAATACTGCCCCAACTACAGGTTTTCCTTAAAAAGATAAATGAGTGCTTATAGAAGAAAAGAAATCAATTTTAATAAGAACATTTCCAGAAATCTTTGTGTGGGTTTAAACCTAAGGTTTTTTCTTCTATGAAGAAAGGAGAGAGAGAGGAAAGGCTGACAATAGGCTCCTGGCTCAGCTTGTGTGACCTTGATAAACCAGGTGCTACACATCACTTTCCTTTAGCTCCCAGGGGGAAAAAGGTATCTCATCCCTTAACAAGGAGGATGTGTTCTGCTTTTTGAGAAGACACCCGTTGGATGGTTGTTGCATTCTACAGTAGCTTCACCCATAATGCACAATTAAAAACTACCACCAAAAACTCTACACAAGATAAAAATTACTATTACTAATATTCAGGTCCCTCTTTAATACTCTACTATTTTATGGGATGTTTGAAAGTAAAACAGATGTTACAAAGCTGCATTTCAGAGCCTCTGCAATTGCCTCCCTCTGCCCCCACACTCAACAGGGCATGCAACACTGCCTGGACGAGGTATTTTGGGTGGAAGTGAGAGCGCATGCATGGCAACAGTGAGGGGCTGCCCATATGCCCATTCATATCTGCCACCTTCCCATTAGCTAGGAGATATTTACAATTACTTTCCAAAACCTCCTCTTCCCACTTGCCTATCCTCCCACCCTTCCCCTAGTCTCAGCTGAATTTTTAGGATGCTGCTTTAGGAGTTGTGTTTTTAGGACGCTGTGGTCAGACCGATCACCTGTTTCGGGAACAGGAAGGAATTTTTCCCACAGGACCAAACTGGCAGAGGTCTGGGTTTTTTTTCGACCTTCCTCACATCATCATAGGGCATGTCTCTATGCTGCAATCCGGAGGTGTGAATGCAACACGTGTAGACATAGTTGAGCTAGCTTCCATCTAACTAGATCAAAGCTAATTGGAATAATAATAGCAGTTAAGCCATGGCACAATTATGAACTGACAGGTCAACCACACACCTCATTTGGAACCGGAAGTACGCAACTGGGCAGCAGCAGAGAGAGAGACAGACACACACACACACACACACACACACACACACACAAAAAGGCAATTACAGTACAGTACTGTGTTCAATGTAAACTACTAAAAAAATTAAGGGAAAGTTTAAAAAAAGATTTGACAAGGTAAGGAAACTGCTTGTTTCATTTAAATTAAGATGGTTAAAAGCAGCATTTTTCTTCTACACAGTAAAGTTTCAAATCTGTATTACGTCAATGTTCAGTTAACTTTTGAAAAAACACCACCATAATGTTTTGTCCAGAGTTATGAACATTTCAGAGTTATGGACCACCTCCATTCCTGAGGTGTTCGTAACTCTGAGGTTTAATACTCACGGAGCTGCTGCCCTAGCATATAGCCAGGGTCCTGGGTGGGTGGGGCTGGCCTGTGCAGTTGCCCCTGCTGCCATAGCTTCACTGCTATTGTTACTCAAGCCAGCTTTGATCTAGTTTAGGTAAGCCTACACATGCTGCAATCACACTCGCAATTGCAATGTAGTCATACCAACAGCTGAGTTGTAAGATATAGAACGTGAATGTTTAATATTAGGAAAGGTAAGACTGTTTAGGTTGTTGCAATTTATGGCTGGTGTCCAGCAAGGATAAAGTGAAGACTGCCAGCTCCTGAGATAAAGGAGACCTGAGATTTAGCTGATGGACTCTGCATCTATATGAGAAAGGGAGATCTGAAGTCTGTGTACTAAGGTCACCCCCTTGGCCACCTGTTCCCCATTCATGTAGGGGAAGGCAAAGAGGATTCAGGCCTACAAGGGGTCTACCCCCAGGTACTGGTTTTATGGTGGGAGCTTTGGAACTCTACATTCCTAGTATGGGGGAGCAGGGCGTGTGTGCATACTCTCCCTCTCCTCAGTGTTAAAATTAATAAAGTTGTGGCCTAAAAAAAGTGTACATCCATCTATGTGGTGTGTTCATTTGCCTACAACTCCTAATCATTACACCTGGAGCTGCTAAGTACAGATTTCTGGTCAAGAGGAAGTATTCTCCTAGAAACTTTTAGTGCCTGTCACTTATTGGGAGAAAAGCAGAGATTTCCTACGAATTTCTTTAATTAGCCTGAATATATTTCATTTGATAAAATAAGCAAATAAAAACGAACATAAAAAGCTATTATTCTCTAAGCACCATGCATATGAAAGTAATTGAAAATATTTCCCAAAGTTCACCATAGACAGGTTAGTAATAACCTAAAATTATAAGGTATCGTTTTATTACTAACCATTTTTGCATCAGTTTGGAGGTTTAACCCCCAAATAAGGCATTGCTCAAACATCTTTGCTACCCTGTGAGACAAATAAAAAAACTGAAAAGACGACAATGAGAAGTTTTATCTACCTGAATATAGTCAACTGGGTTCTTTCCTTCTCCCTCTTCAGATACTAGAGCTTTACCTTGCTCCCTCAGGTACGAACTCATACACTCACACATCGTCTTCAGGCCATTCGGCACACGGCTAAATAACTTGTACATGCAAGCAAGGTCTGAAAACAAAAACAGTGAAATATTGTGCACTACAGCCAACATGTACCATATCTGCATGCAACTCATTCATTAGACAAGCAAAATAGGTATGAAGAGGACAAGTTCTGTGTCAAAAGATTAACATAGAATAGCCTCTCCAGTAAAAAAAAAAATCTGCTAACAGAACAAAACAATACAGCATCACAATTCTCTAGACGATGAGACATTTATTCGTGGGAATGTGCTGTAAATTTTGTTCAACAATGTAGTCTTCAAATTCACCATCCCAAAGATTAAACACCTTATTTAAGGATATGAGAGAATACTTAAAAAATGAAAATAGAAAGGGGCTAATTAAATGACTCTAGTTTTCACTTAAAATTTCTAAAATTTGTTAAATTCCTAAAGCAAATATGAGTTATTTTTAGCTAAAACAGACCCAAATTCATTATTTTACATTTGTTTGTCAATAACGTAAAAATCTTAAACTTATTTGCAGTAACAATTTTCAGCTCTTGCCTCGATTCCTGTCTTGAGCCCCTTTATCCCTGCCCTTCCTTGGTCCAGGGGTTTGTGTGTGTAAAACTGGAACTGTGTGTAGGGGGGGAGTTAAGTTATACAATACTTCACACACACACACACACACACACAAACACTTTCCTCTAGCACCATCATCATCCTTTGTAACTGTGTCAAACGTCTTTTTTACTACTTGCCTCTAACCCATGCCTATTCCAGTGAATTTGTGCCTGTTCTGCCACCACCAGCTCCCTATTTTGTTCCTATCTACCCCACTTACCTTTAATGGCTCTCCCACTTTTAACTTCTTCTGCATTCAAGCATGCTCTTATCTTGAAAAAGATTTCACTTATTCCACTTGCTTTTCTCACTCTCTTCCTATTACACTCACTACCATCTCCTTTTCCTCCTCATCTTAGCCTCAAAAATCTTAGTATTTGCTGTCTACTTGCACTTCTTTGACTTCCTATTCTCTAGCTCTGGAACTCCTCCTATTAAATTAATAGGGATTCTCTGTCCCTTTCTTCTTTGCCTGCTGCCTTTGATGCTGCTGATTAATCTTCCATCTTTAGCTTTCTGTTGGCTCTCCTCTTACAAATCAACTGCTCTTTCAATATCTCCTTATCTTCCTTTCTACTCCTTTCTGTTGGTGTCATGTTTTTGGTATCTGTTCCAGATTCCTCCCTCCACACACTCTTGACATGTTCCCCTAAGTTCAGTCCCCATTATTATGTAGATGATTTTCTAACATAATACTTCATCCACAAATATTTCCCTTCTATCCAGTCTTACTTTGAGCTGTCTCTCATATAGTTTTGAATCCCTAGTTATCTCAGACTAGATGTGCGTTCAAAGCTGAAGTTAACTTTCCATACAATGCTTCACTGACCATTCAACTACTCGTCTCACCAGCTGGAAAACTCAGAGTCACTTTACTTTATACACCCATATCCAGTTAAGCATAGTATTGTCACCTCCTCTTTAAATAAGATGAAAATTTTCTCTTTCCACACAGCTAATACCTTTGTCCACTCACACCTTGGTTCTCTGTCACTGACTAGTGTTGCCTTCCATCTGACTTCCTTGTGTTTCTAAAGGTGTTTTGGGAACAAGGGACCATTTGCATAAGAGACAGCTTAGTTACCTTCCTGTTCCTGCTGTTGTGATATGAACACTGTTGTACAATTTATTGCACAGAAATAGTGATACATTACTTAGCACTTCTATGCCATTTTTCCTCTGAAAAGCCCTACAGTAATGTAAACTCAAAACCCCGTTGAGTTATAAAATGAGCTATTTTTAAACTGATGAGGAAACTGATAGAGCTTCTGTGACTAATATTCTTCCTTAATATGAGCCTCTGCATTTGACTGACTTTCTTGATTTCCTCCTTTTTTCATTTTCTCTTCACTCCCCTTATTCTTACAAGTTTCTCTACTTTAAAATGGTGCTTTAGCCACATGACTGAAGTTCTGTTTCCACTGTGAGTGTTCTGTGAGTATGTTACTTTTACTCTCTTTCCTTTTAAGTTACAATTCTGAAGTCAGAAGAGTTTTAGTTACCTCACATCCTTTTGAAATGTATCAATTCCTGGATGTACTACTACTTTGAAGATTGAGGATGAGTGAATATGTACTGAATACTATTAGAGCCACTACACTCACCTCTTTTCTGTCCTGAAGGCTCAGGGCCTCTCTTGCTACAGGAAATTATAACCAATCACTCCATGTCTCATGTTCACCTCTTAAATTGCTATCTTGAGGAGAGGAAAAATTGTGTGCTTTTTTTTATTATTATTAACAGAACTGAGACCATTCTTCTCTGCAATGCAGTTTTTAGTCTCTTCCCTCAATGCATTCATCATGCAAGTCTACTGTTAAGTGAATGGCTTACTCCAGCGCTTCTCAAACTGTGGTCTGTTGGCCAAAATTAATCCATGGAACATTTCTGACACTCCACAGAAAGACGCATTTTGAGAACAATGCATTGGAAGAGTGGCAGGTTGGCATTACAGTGGTTCGCAGAAGGTAGGAGACATATGACAGTATAATACATTCATTCATTTGCCAAAGACTCTTTTATATTTCACTGAGAAGCAGAACGTTTGACATTAAGCAGAAATATGTGACATGTATGGTACAGTCCCTGCCCTGAGGTGACTGTGACCTAATTTACTTAAGATGCATTTAAAGTTGTAGCAACTTTCCCAGATACGTTTAACACAGAACTAGTGGGGGTTTTAGGCTTCCATAGGAACACCAATATTAAGGTGTAAAGAGAACCCATATTGAGACTTAAAAGCAAGGTTACAAGTGTCACAAGAATCACAGCAGCATTCCAGGCATTTTTGCTTCCAGTGTGATCTAGTCTTACCTTCTGTCTTTCCATTTTTCAGCATATGAACAAGCCCAGAGTTCTCCATTTCCACTATAGTCTTCATGTGTTTGGATATAAGCTCCCTTTCAACAACTTTCACAATTGGCTCTTCTGTTGATTTATCAAGGCAGTGCATCACCCGTTCTATCTCTTCATTAATTCTAGCTTCTACTTTCTTTATATATACTGAAGCACTATTTTCAGCTAAAAATTTCTGACTTTCCATCTGTGATAAAAAACAAAAACAAATTAATACTTGAGATACTTTTAAAATGGGAAAGTACTATGAAATTTATTCTGTATTAATCACATCCTTTATAAATAGGCCCATATCAAATAGAAAAATGACAAAAATGTGAAATCACTATACCTATGATCCTACAAAGATTTATGAATATACTTAACTCAAAGCATGTGAGCTCAAAGGGCCTACTCACATACCCAGGGTTAAGATCACGCCTCTGTGAGCACAATAAGAACACTGGTTTCTCTTGGCATGGCAAATCCTGTGTCCAATTTCCAATAGTAGCCATGGTCATATGATCCAGAGAAAGGCATAAAACCCCCAATACAGTGTACCTAGCTGTACAGTACAATACTATGGGGGAAAAGAGGAAAGATGGAAATTTCTCTTTAATTCCCGCTGGTGATAAATTTGAAATGTGAGGATTCACAGCCTTTATTATTCCAGCTAATTTCATTGAAGGGTATACGATTTCATATCAAATTGTTTTTAATCCTTATTGGTCAATATTATACTTTTGTTTCTCTTATTATACAGTCCAACGTCTTTAAATCACTACAAATGCACATGAAACAAACATCTCCAATCAGTTGTGCACAGTTACTCTGAGGTATTTAGAACTCATATGGAAAACAAGAATTGGAATCAAATTGTTCCACTGGATTATTTCAATTTAGTCTTCCAATGTACTTTACCTTGAACCTATGGTAAATTTCGTCTGCCATTATGATGCTGAAATTGCTTCGTTTTATTAATATAGGTCTTTTTTGGAGTTCAATTTTTTTGGAATTGACTAACCTAAATTGCTGTCAGCAAATTTTGCTATCTGGTTTTCTCACTTCCAGATAGTTAATACAGTGGTTCTTAACACGTGGCCTAATCAGCACACAGCTGCAGCCCATGTGACATCCTCAGGGCCATATAGGTAGTATAATATATTATGTGGATGCAGCCCACATAACACACAGAGACCTGCATATTTACCACAATGGTAAATAGGTTGAGAACCACTGACTTAAGCACTCCTTATTCAACTCAGAGACACTGAGAATTAGCTATTTATTCCTTCCCCCCTTTCTATTTCAACAAGATTTTAAAATCAAGACATAACTTTCTCTCTTTCACAGCTGAGAAATTTCTTTAATAGCCTCTAGTAAGGAATTTTACCAGAACCCTTTTGAAAGAAAGTTCTTAACTTTTTAAAATCTATTATTTTGTCAAATTTTTCAAATAAAAAATTCTTACAAGTTAGAGATGGACTGTTTCTCTCTTTTGAATCATAGAATCATAGAATATCAGGGTTGGAAGGGACCTCAGGAGGTCATCTAGTCCAACCCCCTGCTCAAAGCAGGACCTAATCCCAACTAAATCATCACAGCCAGGGCTTCGTCAAGCCTGACCTTAAAAACCTCTAAGGAAGGAGATTCCACCACCTCCCTAGGTAACCCATTCCAGTGCTTCACCACCCTCCTAGTGAAAAAGTTTTTCCTAATATCCAATCTAAACCTCCCCCACTCTGCAACTTGAGACCATTACTCCTTGTTCTGTCATCTGGTACCACTGAGAACAGTCTAGATCCATCCTCTTTGGAACCCCCTTTCAGGTAGTTGAAAGCAGCTATCAAATCCCCCCTCATTCTTCTCTTCTGCAGACTAAACAATCCCAGTTCCCTCAGCCTCTCCTCATAACTCATGTGCTCCAGCCCCCTAATCATTTTTGTTGCCCTCCGCTGGACTCTTTCCAATTTTTCCACATCCTTCTTGTAGTGTGGGGCCCAAAACTGGACACAGTACTCCAGGTGAGGCCTCACCAATGTCGAATAGAGGGGAACGATCACGTCCCTCGATCTGCTGGCAATGCCCCTACTTATACAGCCCAAAATGCCGTTAGCCTTCTTGGCAACAAGGGCACACTGTTGACTCATATCCAGCTTCTCGTCCACCGTAACCCCTAGGTCCTTTTCTGCAGAACTGCTGCCTAGCCACTCGGTCCCTAGTCTGTAACAGTGCATGGGATTCTTCCGTCCTAAGTGCAGGACTCTGCACTTGTCCTTGTTGAACCTCATCAGGTTTCTTTTGGCCCAATCCTCTAATTTGTCTAGGTCCCTCTGTATCCTATCCCTACCCTCCAGCGTATCTACCACTCCTCCCAGTTTAGTGTCATCTGCAAATTTGCTGAGAGTGCAGTCCACGCCATCCTCCAGATCATTAATGAAGATATTGAACAAAATCGGCCCCAGGACCGACCCTTGGGGCACTCCGCTTGAAACCAGCTGCCAACTAGACATGGAGCCATTGATCATTACCCGTTGAGCCTGACGATCTAGCCAGCTTTCTATCCACCTCATAGTCCATTCATCCACCCCATAGTCCATTCATCCACCCCATACTTCTTTAACTTGCCGGCAAGAATACTATGGGAGACCGTATCAAAAGCTTTGCTAAAGTCAAGGAATAACACATCCACTGCTTTCCCCTCATCCACAGACCCAGTTATCTCCTCATAGAAGGCAATTAGGTTAGTCAGGCATGACTTGCCCTTGGTGAATCCATGCTGACTGTTCCTGATCACTTTCCTCTCCTCTAAGTGCTTCAGAATTGATTCCTTGAGGACCTGCTCCATGATTTTTCCAGGGACTGAGGTGAGGCTGACTGGCCTGTAGTTCCCCGGATCCTCCTTCTTCCCTTTTTTAAAGATGGGCACTACATTAGCCTTTTTCCAGTCATCCGGGACCTCCCCCGATCGCCATGAGTTTTCAAAGATAATGGCCAATGGCTCTGCAATCACATCCGCCAACTCCTTTAGCACCCTCGGATGCAGCGCATCCGGCCCCATGGACTTGTGCTCGTCCAGTTTTTCTAAATAGTCCCGAACCACTTCTTTCTCCACAGAGGGCTGGTCACCTTCTCCCCATACTGTGCTGCCCAGTGCAGCAGTCTGGGAGCTGACCTTGTTCGTGAAGACAGAGGCAAAAAAAGCATTGAGTACATTAGCTTTTTCCACATCCTCGGTCACTAGGTTGCCTCCCTCATTCAGTAAGGGGCCCACACTTTCCTTGACTTTCTTCTTGTTGCTAACATACCTGAAGAAACCCTTCTTGTTACTCTTAACATCTCTTGCTAGCTGCAACTCCAAGTGTGATTTGGCCTTCCTGATTTCACTCCTGCATGCCTGAGCAATATTTTTATACTCCTCCCTGGTCATTTGTCCAATCTTCCACTTCTTGTAAGCTTCTTTTTTGCATTTAAGATCAGCAAGGATTTCACTGTTTAGCCAAGCTGGTCGCCTGCCATAGTTACTATTCTTTCTACACATCGGGATGGTTTTTTCCTGCAACCTCAACAAGGATTCTTTAAAATACAGCCAGCTCTCCTGGACTCCTTTCCCCCTCATGTTGTTCTTTGAAAACGGTCCATCTCTAACTTTTTCTTCCTTCCTCTCTCTCTTTTTTTTTTAAAAGAGTTAAGATAGATAAGTTAGAAATCCTGCATTGATAATTTTTCTTTAACAAATTACCTAATATTTAACTAAGGCTCTCCAGTCTCCTTTCCAGAATTATTATTTTTAAAAAGTCAGCTCACGTAGACCATGCTGCAGTTCACAAATGAAGTAACATTTTTTATTCTGACATTTGTTAGCAACTCATCTTACTTCCCTCAGATTAGGGAAACTCAGGTATAGCAATTTTTCTGGACTATTTTGGACACCTAAATACTAATCACACACAGGTACATACTGCTGTGTAACTTTTTAAAAATCATACTGCACATGCTTGCTGATTTCAAGTAATTTTGCAGGATACAAGAACTTATCCCCATGAACATGAGGGCAGGACTGAATCTCAACCATTTTTAACAAGGGGCATTTTCCCCCCCAACTCAATTTTTAGCTATGAAATTTGTTAAACTTTCTTAATCCACTATTCAGGGCCACCCTCAAAAGGCTATTTAGGAAGATTTCATTATTATTCTTCTATTTTATGCAATTAGAGCCCGTGAAATTAAAAATTCTGCAATACGCTTAATCACGCTCATAAGGCAGTTTCCCAAATAATTTCACTTTTGTACTGACATTATAAAGGACCCTGATTTAAGATTAATTGGAAACGTTTGTTATATAGTCGCACACAAAAACACAAACACTCTCCCTATTTATCAAGATACGATTACTGAATGCTGCGCTTTGATTCTTACCAATTGTCCTACTATTCAGGAAATTATAAATAAGGTTACGATTTGGTCACAGATTCCATGACTTTAACAGATCTCTGAATTCTTCGGCTTCGGCTTCAGTACCGGGCAGTAAAGCTCCAGCTGTCAGCCCCAGGTGGCGGGGTTCTGCCTTCGGCCTTGCTGTGACCATACATTGATTTTTATACATTTTCCCCCATGACTGTTGTGTGAATTTTGTTTAACTTTACCATGACAAAATGTATCCATAATTATAAATGTACTAGCTCTATTCTATATATAGTTAAAATACAAATTTAAGTGGCAACATTGCTGTACCTGAAAGAATTCTGCAGACATCTCCAAAAATGGAGCCTCAAAGTCTTCTTCATAGACTGATCTTCCTTCAAGACCTAAGATCATTAACATCTGGCAAGCATTTCTTATTGCGCCTCTGCCAAAAGATGTTAACAATTTAGAAATTCATACATGCTTTTAAGATAGAGCAAAAAGAAGAATATAAGTTAATAAAACGGTACAGAACATCGCTAAGATAGTTTCTCTCATTAATGTCCCAAACCACTAATGGAGGGGGGGGGGGGAGAATCAAGTCCACTATAAGCAATTTTAAAATGTAACAGTCTTACATTTTCTATTTCATTAAATTATTTTTAAAAAAACATCTTTCAAAGGAACTAATCTGTCAAGAGCAGTAAACAATTTTGAAATCCATTTCAGTTTATATTGACAGTAAATTCCACAGTACAATGGACAACCGAAAGTATTTTTGCTTTAAATGAAGCTAAGTTGAAAGCTACTAACGTGGAGTGAACCGATCAATTTATTTCACCCAGAACAATCCCACAATTTAAGTTGTAGCACTGATCTAGTCCAGTGAAAGTATACAGTATTTTTTATTACTGACAAAAGAGAGTGTCAGCAAGTCAAAACATGGGTAAGCACATGTCAATAAAGATAACGTAAGAGTGCAAAGGATTAGTCAGGCTGGGAAAAATCCCAGTGTGTGGCACTAGGGGACAATATACAGCTGCTGACAGACAATATTATTCTCTTCATAAAATGCCTGTTGGGCAATCCCAATGACACTACTGCAACTAAAGCAGCATGCAGTTTACATGCCTCCACACCCAACAGCTGCTCTGAAATTGGAGAAGCACAAAAAACTTGCAAATTGCAAGTTACTTCAGGTGTATCACCAGGCATGTAGCATGGCAATCAGCATCTGATGAAATTGTAAAAGAGAAGAAGAAATGGATTTAGAAGGGAACAAATTAACAGAGAAAGGCAGGTTAAAACTCTGGAAAAGTAAAATAGAGAGAAAAATAAACCTTCCCCCACCCCAAAAAGGTCAAATAAAGAGTGTCCAAGCAAAAGAGGAAACAAGGAGAAGGAATGCACAAGGAACTGCCCCAACCGCAAACTTTAGAGCAACCTGCAAAGTCAAGTAATGGGAAAGACTTGAAACAAAAACAACAAATAAAATCAGGGAGTAAATATGAAAAAATATTAATAAACAGATCACTGAATCTTTGTAGTTAAACTAAATATTTATTTAACAGTTTTCTTAGCAGTACACCTTTTAAGTTATCCAGACATGTGCATTTAACGTTTACAGGAGACAAGTTCTCAAAAATCTTTTTTTCCCCCAGCCTTTTAAAGAACAACTCTCCAACATACCTGTGATCAGAATTACAGACTAACTGGTGGTTTGAAAAGCAAGCAAGCTATAATATTTGATGTTGTAAATACTACTTACCACTCTGTTTAAAGATTAAATATAACAGTAATCAGTCAGAGCCATCATACCTATCTACAACTTCTCCTTTCCGCTCTCTTGCGATCATATCCAACAGAGTCTGTCGTAGGTGATCTCTTATACAGCCATAACGTACAACTTGATCTCGAAAAATTATTAACCCCAAGTTGTAGACATTCTCCACATTATTTTGTTGTACATATACACGGTCCTATAAGGAAAAAATACATAAATGTAAATATAAGTTTATATCCCACACACCTGTATAATTCAAAATGTGTTCAAGAGATTTTCACGGTTGAAACTGCATGGAAACAGCTGAATAATTGAATTACATTCCCCCCCACACACACACTCCCACACACCAACTGCTACCCTTTGTAAACTCAGTATTTAGCTTTCGAAGTCTTTATTTACACAGATTTAAAAAAAAAGGCTAGACTACACAACACAATGCTGACATTGTTAGTGGCGACATTATATGAAGAAAAACATGTCCAAGACAAATCTGTATCCTTTACGCTGTTCAGCTGTTTATAGGAGAAAATCGCCATAATATGTGGAAATGCCTATGTATAATCTGAAGTCGCTCCCCCCACCACCTTTTTTATTTTTAAAGGGAACAAAACAATTTAATTATGTTTCCCCTAGGGGGGAAAAAAGCTTAGTACTGCACAAATTCACACATTCCAAATTTGAACCTTAGTTCCCAATCAAAAAAACCTTTATTTTAAACTTTAATTCCATAACAAATATCTATTGATTCAAAACACTGCTGGAAATGAAATTTTCAAATTGCTTTTTAAGGAAGAGACAAGGTGGGTGAGGTAATATCTTTTATTGACCCAACTGCTATTGGTGGAAGAAACAAGCTTCAGAGTTCATCCAGACCTAGAAAAGATAACCAGAGTGTCATATCTAAATAGAAGGTGAGACAGTTTGCTAAGCATGAGGAGTTAACTTAACACATGTTGCAACAAACCAGGTAAGATGAAGTGGGCAATTAACACCTCTACAGTCAGAGGACAAAGGAAGGTTGGTAGGTTACAAATTGCTGTAATGAGTCATAAAACCAGTGTCTCTGTTGAGACCACAATTTTTAGTGCCCCATAGAGTTATGCATTTAAGTTCCTGAGCTCAACTTTTGAAGATGTTGTGAAGATTTCCTTTGAGGACAAGGGCTGCTAGTGAGCGACCTACAGAAGAGCTCTAGAAGCTCAAAAGCTTGTCTCTTCCACCAACAGAAGATGGTCTACTAAAAGATATTACATCCCCTACCTCATTTCTCTCATATACTGGGCCCAACATGGCTACAACACTGCACACAATTGTTAAAAGACAGACATTTTTCTTTAAGGTCATCACAAACAAACTTATTCCATCTCCATCTCTCTCCTTAGCCTCAACCTGAAGCATTGGCCAAGAAACTCATATATCCAACGCTATTTAATATACATTTCAAATATTGGCTACAAACCCTCATAAAACAGTGCTCCACCTATTACATATGGCCTAAAGACCATTCCTCTAGAGCTCACCTGCCCATTACTGGATAGACACCAACAACTTGGCTCCTACTCTCTATACACACAAAAGATAATCAGCAATCCCACTTTTTGTTGAGTGTTCTAACATTTGTATTAGGAGAAATGGTAAATAAGAGAGTGCCTGATACAAATGAAAGGGGAACGGAAAGTTTATGTCCAGGGCTGCCCAGAGGATTCAGGGGGCCTGGGGCAAAGCGGGGGAGCGGACATAAAAAAAGGCGCCACCCGCTGCGGCGCTTGTACTCACCGGGTGGCGCTCCGAGTTTGCGGCGGCAGCGGGTCCTTCACTCGTTCCACGTCTTCGGCAGCACTGAAGGGCCTGCCGCCGAAGTGCTGCCGAAGACCCGGACCGCCGCCGGGTGAGTAGCCAGGGCAGGGATTCTCAGCCAGGGCTCGCAGGGCCTCTGCGGGGCCCAGGGCAAATTGCTCCACTTGCCCCCGCCTCTAGGCGGTCCCGTGTATGTCTCTCTTTTATCTCTATTCATCTCTCCAAAAGTAAACAGGATGAGGTTATTAAGTCAGGCAGGGACTACAATTGTTATCTGGCATTTAACAGTATACAAGTGCTGAATGAAACCATGCATGTGACATCACTAAAAGACCATCAAGAGGAGGAAGTTCTTGTGGTTTGTACTAGTACTGTTGTGAGATGTTAACATTTTTGCCTTTATTTTTAAGTGCATGCTCCATAACGCCAAATAGCAAATCAGCTACTTACTGAAAACATTCCTAAACCGACGTTTTTACAGTCTCAGGATATTCATTAATTTTAATGCACATTAGTTTCAAAATGTGCTAGTTCATCCCTACTGGCTTGTACAATATAAAAAATTATGGAGATTTTTATAGCTATGCATGTCAGAGTGCATACAAATTCACTGTAGGAAAAAGGTCACTATTTGAATTGGAGATATAAACACTTAATTGCGCTCATATTAGATATTCTGCTAAATCATTGTAAACACTTTACTTTACATGGAGTTAAAGTGCAGAATTCTTGTATCATGAATACCTAGGAAATCAGACCATTGATAAATTTATGCTTCATTCTATGGAAACAACTGATTAAAATTATGATTTCACTACACACTTTCCCCCCCACAAGTAAAAGGTGACTAGAAAAAACAGAGGAGGAAAGAGTTCCATACTCTCAGAAGAATAATTTTGACATTCTTAGTAGACATTTTGAAAGTTACTCATAAAGTAAGTCACTTTACTCCAACTTTCCTCTACATGACAACTGAACAATAAAAACATTTTACACTCCACAATTCAGAGAGAATAACATGTTTTTCAGGAAATTCACACTTAACATGGCGGAAGCTCTAACAGATACTATACGAAGAGAAATGAAACAGTAAAACATGAACAGGTGGGAAACACGCACTCTGTCGCACTTACATCAATCATTTAACAATTCTGCCTCAAAGCAATGACTGTTACTAACTGGCCTAACAAATACACCCTCCTGATGTCACACAATGAAGATGGTCGTTAGAGGATACTACCGTTAACCAGATTTTCCTGATACCTTGAGACATTGTTATTTATTTCACTGCCTTGTTTATAGACTTGCACATAAGAACATTATAGTCCTTGTCTTGTGATTCTGGAATAAAACCAAGACAAAGTGTACTTTTGTAAAAAGATCAACAAAGTTGAGGCAATTAAAAAATAACTTAATATTCTAGGCAACTTTGAGGAAAAAAGGGCATACTATCTCCAAAGAAAATTTATGAACAGAGTTTAAATACTAGGGTATCAATTGATGAGATTAAAACCAGGGAAGTGACTAATCTGTATAGCATCCATGGTATAAGTACTAATGATGCTATTACAACAGAAGCACCTGATGCTCCAGTGAATCTGTGATGCTACAGAGTTAGAACAGCACTACTGTTGCTCCTAAAGCTGCAGATTTGCTTCCGACTGGGGGCAAGTTACTTTTTTTTTTTATTTGATACTTTCAAAAATTAGAGACAACTGTGGGACTAAAGCCCATGTGGCCCAGGTTTAGTACACAAAAGTGGTAGATGAGGGAGCAGCATTTACTTCCCAGGAACAGCAGCAGCAAGTGCTTGAAAGGATAACAGAAACTCCCAGGAGCCAGGGTTGGAGTTGGCAATGATTCACAAGCTAGAATGTTGCTGAAGTGATTATGGACTCAACCTAAAACAAGTTACCTACACTAAAATCAACTACTTTCCCAGTCTCTCCATGGGTATAAAAAGGAGGGAAGTAAAGATGAGTTGTCACTTTTTTGTATAGTTCCTAGTACAATGAGCCTGCCTATACTGCATTTTAAAACCCAAGGCAGCAAGTATCAGAGTCCAAGTCTGTAGAGCCAGGCTCTGACGCAAGAAACAGCTATATAGATGTTTGGTCTTGGGCTTCAAAACAGGCTCTAAAACCCACCTCCCTCCCCAGGTTTCAGATCCCAAGCTCCAGCCTGAGCCTGAACGTCTACATAGCTGTTTTTCATGCTGTAGCATGAGCCGTGCAAGCCTGTGTCTGTAGACCTGGGCTCTGAGGCTATGTCTACACTAACCATGCAAGTCAATTTAAGTTTCACTAGTTAAGTTACGTAACTTAAGTCGACGTAACTTACAGCAGCATCTACGTCGCGCTCGGTTGACGGGAGACACTCGACCGTCAACTTATCGCATTTTCACCAGACCCGCTAAAATTGATGCCCACTGCATTGATCGCAGCAGCACTGATTTAGCCTGAAGTGAAGACAAGCCCTGAGACTTGCTGCCATGGGTTTTTAAATGCAGTATAGGCACACACCCAATGAGGCTCGCTCCTGGACTGAGCTTCCTCCGTGCTATCATAATAAAAAATAAATAGTAACGAGCCTCTTCTCCCTGCGCCCACGCATATGAGCCATGCACAGTGGGAGTCCCCTGTATTCAGAGGGCAGAACTCACAGGCCTATCAATCAGTGCTGACCTAAGCCAAGGAAATGTGGAGGGCCACAGGCCCTTGTTCTGTGCCCCAGTCAGCATGGAAGTAATACACACAGAACGCTCTTTAAAGGTAGCACAGAATATGCATTCCTAGAAAGTCCTGGTAGGCATTATGCTCTACTTGCTAGAGCTCCAGTAAGGCAGTACATTCCACACCACTCAATGTTGGGCTAGGCCAGGGGTCTCAAACTCAAATGACCTCGAGGGCCACATGAGGACTACCGAGGGCCGCATTTACTGACACCTCCCCCCCGCCGCCCTCGGCCCCGCCCCCACTCCACCCCTTCCATGAGGCCCCGCCCCTGCCCCGCCTCTTCCCTGCCCCCATTCCAACCCCTTCCCCGAAATCCCCACCCCAACTCTGCCCCCTCCCTGCCCCCAGGGGGCACAGGAGGGGTGTGGGGTGTGGTGGGGGCTCAGGGCAGGGAGTTGGGGTGAGGGGTGCAGGAGGGGGTCAGGGTGCAGGGTGCGGCAGGGGGCTCAGGGCAGGGGGTTGGGGTGCAGGAGGGGTGCGGTGGGGGTTCAGGGCAGGAGGTCAAGGTGCAGCAGGGGGCTCAGAGCAGGGAGTTGGGGTGTGGGGTGTGGCGGGGGTTCAGGGCAGGGGGTCGGGTGCAGGAGG